>UESW01000047.1:0-144528 GCA_900491605.1 Calamus simplicifolius
ATTACTTCTCCCCCTTTTTTGTAATCAACAAAAAGGTTAAGAAATAATAATCAATGCATTAAACATAAAATCAAAATCAATTCAAGTCATTCTTTCAAAATACAAATATGATATTCATTACATCAAAATACTTTCAATTATATCAAAATGTTCTTCATTACATCATTAACAAAACTTCAATTACATCAAAATAAAACTAACATCAACTTTTAATAACATCAAAAGCTTCATTACAAAAAATCAAAACATTTAATGATTTCTAAGAAGTCTTTGCAATTCTTCTAAATTTTCCATTCCTTCACTTTGAGTTCTGACAAATTCCTTCAGTCTTCTATCAACGAATGCACATGCAGTAACAATTTTCTCTTGAAGCTCTGCATTGCATTTGAATAAGTCTCAGAATCTCCTCCAATTTCTTTAAGTTCCTCAAATGTCTGAGATCATCTTCAAAGATTCTGAAGAGATCCAAGAGTGACTCAATCTTGCTCACCGATCATCCAAGGAATAACTCTCTCAAATTCATAAATTTATCAATCAGTCTCATCTCTTCTGAGATGCAAAAAAATTTTAATTGCTCCATTTGAAGGTCAGAAAAACTGAAGAAGTGAACAAAACTTGTGCAGGTGCAGGAGCTGCTGAGGTGCTGGGCTCTAGGTCTGGAAAAACCTAAATGATGGTCCAGCCTCGCAAGGCTCAGAAACTCTCGGCATAGGGGCTCTTTCATCTAGGTGTCCTTTCCTATCCCATTCCACCTTACAAAACCCATCCGATGCAATGTAGCTAAGCTATAGTAATCTGTGTGCCTTAGGTTCTTGGAAAGTTCATTCTCTTGAATAACAACCCCTTGGCTTGAATACCATAGTAATACCATTCCATACGGTAGGGATGATCTCCTTTTCCGGCTTCTGCCATATAAAAAATCATCATTGCTGCCAGATTGATCGGCTGCCCAGTCAGAACACTGTCCATAACCACAATGTCTCGCTCCGAGACATACTCAAACCGACCAGTCTTTGGAAACAAATCCTACTGCATATATTGTGTAATAATCTCAATTCTAGGGGTAGTTGATTGGCTCTAATTTCTTCAAACTCAGTTACATCCCTTCCTAACATCCTTGAAAGGGCTGCTGACCTATCACTATGCATGTCAGCTGCTAAACCAGTGATCGGGATGCTAAAAGGTTTCCAGCTTTTGAAAGGTGAGATGAATCCTTTTCCCTTTAACATTGCTTACTAAACCTCCATCCCCTCTAGCCAAATTGAAATAGAATTCTTTTACTAGGGCTGGATAGGTAGGAACATCAAGAGAACACAGCTTATCCCAGCCCATTTCCTTCAATTGTCTCCCGATTGAAAAACCTTCGGATTCAAATAGGTCAAAATCGACTTTTCTACCCATTGTGATGACTCTATCAGCTAGGTATCTACCTTTGTGGAAGAGGGGTTGGGTCTGTGGACGAAACGAACTTGGGAAGGCTCGCGGACCGCTTTCCCGTAGTTACCGGCTCCAACCACTGATTCTCTCCTTTTGGGTGCCATTTGATCTTTGGAAAGGTTCGATTTGGATGGAATTAGAGATGGGGAAGTTTTGGAGAAATTTTGGAAGAGTTTGGTTAGGATTTGAGAAAGTGAAAGAGGAGTCGACTCTGCCCTAATAAATCAACTTTGAGGTGTCGACTCCCGCAAAGTCGGGTGTCGACTCCAAATCGCTAACACAGTCAGCGCTCGAACTGGAGTCGGCTCCGAACAGGTGTCGGCTCCAAGGTCTCAGGGACCGAGAGCGACACAGTCAGAGGTGTCGACTCCTCATTCTGAGGTGTCGACTCCAGACAGTTTCAGCAAAAATATGAGATTTCAAATGACTGAAACTCGTCAAAATAAATTTTATAAAATTTTGATAAAATTTTGGAGTATTAAGGATCAAATAGCTCAAATGACTAGATAATTTGTCCTTAAAATAGTGAAGAAATATCAAGAAATTGATAGAAATTCTAGATTCTCATTCCTTAATGTATCAAAATCAATCCATAGGGTCACATATCCCTAATTCACCTCTAAGATAACAAAATCTTTCTTCACTCAAAGGTTTTGTAAATATGTCAGCTAATTGTTCCTCTGTATTAACATATTCAAGACAAATTTCATTATTAGCTACATGTTCTCTTATGAAATGATATCTAATTTCAATGTGTTTTGTTCTTGAATGTTGAATTGGATTTTTAGTTAGATTTATTGCACTCGTGTTATCACATCTAATTGGTGTTTTATCAAGGGGTTATGCCATAATCTTCAAGTTGTCTCTTAATCCAAAGGATTTGAGCACAGCAACTTCCAGCTGCAACATATTCTGCTTCAGCAGTAGATAATGCAACCGAATTTTGCTTTTTGCTAAACCAAGAGATTAAGTTACATCCTAAGAATTGACATGCACCACTTGTGCTTTTTCTATCCAATTTACATCCAGCATAGTCAGAATCAGAATATGCAATTAAATTTAAGTTGAGTCTCTAGAGTACCATAAACCTACATTTTTAGTTCCACTTAAATATCTTAAAATTCTTTTTACAGCAATTAAGTGAGATTCTTTAGGTTCAGATTGAAATCTAGCACATAGACATACTGCAAACATAATATCTGGTCTACTAGCAGTTAAGTAAAGAAGAGATCCAATCATACCTCTGTAATGTTTTGATCTACTTTCTTACCATCTTCATCTTTGTCCAATTTGCACGAAGGACTCATAGGTGTCCCAAGTGGTTTGATTGACTCCATTCCAAATTTCTTGAGCAGTTCTTTTGTGTATTTGGCTTGATTGATGAAGATTCCATCTTTGCTTTGTTTGATTTGAAGTCCTAGGAAGAAGTTGAGTTCTCCCATCATACTCATTTCAAACTCACCCTGCATTAACTTAGCAAATTCTTGACATAACAAATTGTTAGTAGCACCGAAAACATCATATATTTGTACTACTAATAAATCTTTATCTTTTTTTTTTCAAAAATAGTGTTTTATCGACATTTCCTCTTACAAAATCATTTCAATCAGAAATTTACTTAATCTTTCATACCAAGCCCTAGGTGCTTGTTTCAAACCGTATAGTGCTTTGTGTAATTTAAAAACATGATTTGGAAATTCATGATCTTCAAATCCCGGTGGTTGTTCAACAAAAACTTCTTCATTTATAAATCCATTTAAAAATGCGCTTTTAACATCCATTTGAAATAAATTGATATGCATATGACATGCAAATGCAAGTAACAATCTAATTGCTTCAAGTCTAGCTACAGGTGCAAAAGTTTCATCAAAATCAATTCCTTCTTCTTGATTATATCCTTTTGCAACTAATCTAGCTTTGTTTCTAATTACTATGCCATTTTCATCTAATTTATTTCTAAATACCCATTTTGATCCTATTACAATGATTTTAGGTCTATCCACTAATGTCCAAACATTATTTCTAGTAAATTGATTTAATTCTTCTTGCATGGCTAACATCCAGTTATTATCTTTTTCAGCTTCTTCAATAGTTTTAGGTTCAATTTGAGATACAAATGCAAGATGATTATTGATGTTTCTCATTGATGATCTAGTTCTTACTCCTTGAGATGGATCACCTATAATTAATTCCTTTGGATGACCATAGGCATATCTCCAATCTCTAGGTAGATCTATATCATTACGATTTATCAACAACATCAACACTAGGAGAATCATTATCTTTAGCTTCTTGTTCATGATCTGAAGATACATCTATATTTAATTTTTCAATGTCTCTTTCTAGAATTTGTATCTTCCTCATCATCAATCTTTTTAGAACTTGATGCTAAAGATTCATCAAAATTACATGAATAGATTCTTCTACAATTAAGTTTCTCTTGTTAAATACTCTATAAGCTTTACTAGATGTTGAATATCCTAAGAATATGCCTTCATCAGATTTTGCATCAAATTTTCCTAGGTTATCTTTGCCATTATTATGAATGAAACACTTACAACCAAATGCATGAAAATAACTTATGTTTGGTTTTCTATTATTCCATAGTTCATAAGGTGTTTTCTTAATGATTGGCCTAATTAAAGCTCTATTAAGGATGTAGCATGCCGTGTTTATAGCTTCTGCCCAAAAGTATTTTGGTAAGTTGCTTTCACATAGCATGGTACGGGCCATGTCTTCTAGGGTTCTATTTTTCTTTCTACACCATTTTGTTGCGGTGTTCTAGGTGCAGAAAAATTATGATGGATGCCATTTTCTATGCAAAATTTTTAAATAAATGATTTTCAAATTCGGTGCCATGATCACTTCTTAGAGACACTATGGTGTTGTTTTTCTCATTTGTGACCTTCTTGAAGAATTTCAAAAATAGTGGAAAGGTCTCATCCTTATGAGCTAAAAATAATACCCAAGTGTATCTAGAATAATCATCTACAATCACAAGACCATATTTCTTTCCTCCTAGACTTGTGGTTCTAGTAGGTCCAAAAAGATCCATGTGAAGTAGTTCAAGTGGCCTAGAAGTGGAACAATATTTTTAGTTTTGAAAGAATTTCTAGTTTGTTTTCCAAATTGACATGCATCACAAATTTTATTATTTTCAAAATCTAATTGTGGAAGTCCTTTAACTAAATCCATTCTAATTAATTTTGAAATAAGGTGTGTGCTTGCATGACCTAATCTACGATGCCACAACCAACCAATCATTTATATTAGCATTATTAGCAACTAAGCAATGATTACTAGTAGACAAATTGTCTAAATCAATTAAGTATACATTGCCATTTCTATTTCCAATAAAAAATGCTATTATCAATGGGATTAGAAACTGTGCATATAGAAGATTCAAATGATACTTTAAACCTTTATCACATAATTGACTAATGCTAATTAAATTATGTTTTAAACCATCAACATATAAGACATTTTCAATATAAGTGGAGGGAGTTATTTGAATGTTACCAAACCCAAGATTTGGCCTTTGCCATTATCTCCAAATGTAACTACTCCTCCTCTTTTCTTCAAGGGTGATGAATTGATCCTTGTCACCCGTCATGTGCCTTGAGCAGCCGCTATCGAGATACCACTTTCTTTTGATCTTTTGGCCGCAAGACACTCCTGCAAAAATCAAACTTTTATTTAGGTACCCAAGCTTTCTTGGGTCCTTCATGGTTAGTAGCATAAAATTGTTCCTTTGGAACCCATATTTTCTTTCCTTTAATTTTCTTCTTATCTATTTTCTTAAAATTGCATTCAAAATTTGTGTCCCTTTTGAAACATGTAACATTATATTCTAAAAAAGTTTTTGAAAATTTTTGTTTCAAATTAGGTATATCCTAATCCAGCCTTATCAAATATAGCTTTTGATTACTTAACAATAAATTAAGTTTTTCTGAACTATAAGTAAATTTATCAACAATATTTTATATTTATCAACTTCCTTCTTTAGTTATCATTTTCATTGAAATTGATTCTTTTCTTTTCAAATTTCTTTTTCAGATTTCAGCTTTAGTTTCTTTAAGATTTTTTTTCTTCAATCAATTTAAATTTTCATTTTTCAAAATTTATTTTCTTTTTCAAAATTTTGAAATCACCAACTAAGTTCATTAAAAGCATCAAATAATTCATCAAAAGCAAATCATGCAGTTTCAGAACTTACCTCATCCTCTCGTTTGCCATAAAGCAAATGTTTGCAACCTCCTTTTGTTCTTCCTCCGATGAGGATTCATCGCTGTCGCTCCATGTTGCAACATAGGCTTCTTTTCTTCTTGAAAGTCTTTTTCAGTTGAGGACAATCATATCTAATGCCCCGGTTTCTTACATTCATAGCAAATCAAGGGGTCTTTCTCTTTCCTTGTCCTTTTTTTTCTTTTTCTCCTTCCATCTTAGTTCCAAATTTCTTCTTGTGGAAGGGTCTCTTCTTTCATGAATTTTTAAATTTCTTGCTAGAAGAGCTGTCTCATCATCATCTTCTTCACTCACTGCAGCTTTCCTCATTTCTGCAGCCTTAAGAGCTATGGTTTTTCTTTTTCACATCTTCCTTCTATGTGCTGCTTCATGGTCAATTCATGGGTCATTAGGGATCCAAGTAGCTCCTCCAAGGTAAGGTGTTGAGGTCCTTTGCTTCTTGGATTGCTGTCACCTTCGCTTCCCATGTTCTTGGAAGTGACCTAAGAATTTTACGACCAAGTTCAGAGTTAGATAGGTCTTGCCAAGACTTTTTAACCATTTACAATATCAGTAAATCTAGTATACATGCATGTATAGTTTCAGTTTGTTCCATGCTAAACAATTCATATTTGAACAAGAATATTAATTTTGATTCTTTTACTTGATTAGTACCCTCATGGGTAACCTCTAATCTATCCCAAATTTCTTTTGCGAATTACATGTAGAGATTCTATTAAATTCATTAGCATCTAAAGACAATATAAAACATTCATGGCCTTAGCATTGAGCTGAGCCATTTTCCTATCATTATCATTCCAATCCCTTTCGGGCTTAGGAACTAGTGAACCATCAACAAGTGTGTGGGTGTGCTAGGTCCATTAGTTATACACTCCATAATTCATAATCAGAAGCTTGAATGAATATCCTCATTCTTGCTTTCCAATAATAATTTGGAACCATTAAATAAAGGAGGTCTATTTGTAGAATGACCTTCAGCAAATGATCCAACTTGAGCTGCCATTTGGATCTTTGCTCTTGATCGTTGATCAAAATCTAATGAGCACTTGCTCTGATACCAATTGTTGGCCCAGATGGCAACCCAAGAGGGGGGGGGTGAATTGGGTTCTTTAAAAATTTACACTTTAAAACTAAACTTTGATATGAAAGTGCAGTGCAATGTAAGATAAATGCTAAAAAAATAAAGAGATAGAGAGAGAGAGAGACAAAGCACGGCAAACACAAAGATTTTATAGTGGTTCGGTGTATCCAACACCTACGTCCACTCCCAAGCATCACTTGGGTCCACACTATAATCCACTTGATTACAGTCGAGTTGTTTTACAAGCTCACAACCCAAACTTGTTGTTTTACCGGGGTCACAACGAACCCAGCCGATTTTTTTGGGCTCACCAGCACAAACCCAACCACAAGCTATCCTTAGCTTGTTCCGAGGTAACTACCTCCACTAATTCAATCCCCTGATTGAATTAGCAAACAACATAAAAATAGATTTTTGAATACAAAACAGCTCCTTAAATGAGCAAATATGCAATTAAATAAACAAGGTAAGAAAAGCCTGTTTGAAGCAATTTGGATGTTTATTTTTCTTCTTTTCTTCTTTTCTTCTTCTCCTTTGAAGATTGAATCAGGCTCAGCTCAGATTCTTCACAAAATCAGATGGAGAAGTTGGAGAAAACAGGGCTTTTGCTTTCTTCCTTTTTACTTGGGAAATCCTTGATTCTGAACTTTGAGTGCTTTGGATTTCTCTTTGAACTCTCTAGGATTGATGGATTTGAGCTCTGAGTCTTTCCTTTTGATTTCTCTCTCTTTCACTAAGTATTTTCTTGATTATTCTTCTCACTTTTCAAACGGATGGTTCCCCTTTTTATAGATCTCTTAATCCATTTTTAGGTGAGAATATATCTGTTAAAGAGTCATTGGATTGCTTCTGCACACACAGAAAAATAGCTATAGAGATTAGGTGAAAAAATATTACCGTTGGAGTCCATTCTGACATTTAAAAATTCATTCCTGACAGGTTGGAGTCGGCTCCAACATTTCAGGTGTTGGCTCCAAGTCGGGGTGTCCAAAAATAGCAAATAAAAGTTGTTGAGGAGTCGGCTCTGAAAAGGTTAAGTGCCGGCTAGGCGCTTTCGGGAGTCGGCTCCAGATTTCAATGGTGTCGACTCTAACTATGTCCAAAAAATATGCTCTTTAGAGTCGGCTCCAGAAACTCAGGTGTTGGCTTCGCAACTTTTAGGTGTCGGCTTCCGAACTCCAGATGTTGGCTTCGAAAACTAACGCAGAAACCACTTCTCTGTATCTCAGGTTGGAGTCGGCTCTGAAACTCTAGGTGTTGACTCCGGACCATGCCGAAATTCTAGAAAAGTTCTGATACGCCCTGGGGTCGGCTTCGGACAGTTGAGGTGTCGACTCTAAGTTCTGAACTTAAATAATTTCCATTAAAATTTGATTCAAAACTTATTTCCTTATACCTTTTGACTGATTAAACATTCTCAATGCCTGAAACATTTCTTAAATTTATCAGAAACATAATGAATATACTCATGTCTTTGTTAATCATCAAAATCAATAACTGGGTCAACACTATTGTTGGCCCAGATGGCAACCCAAGAGGGGGGGGGGGTGAATTGGGTTCTTAAAAATTTAAGACTTTTTGACTTTAATGATTAGTTAGCAAGATGTGCAAGTGAGATCAACTAATAAGCAATGAACAAGCAGTTAATAAAGAGAGATAGAGATAGAGAAAATAAGGCACGGCAAACACAAGCAATTTTATAGTGGTTCGGCGCAACCAGCACCTACGTCCACTCCCAAGATTCACTTGGGTCCACACTATAATCTCTCTAGATTACAGCCGAGTTGTTTTACAAGCTCACAACTCAAACTTGTTGTTTTACCGGGTGCACAACGAACCCAGCTGGTTTTAACTCGGGCTTACCAGCACAAAACCCTACACGTTGTTTTTCTGGGCTCACAACTAACCCAACACAAGCACTCCGGCTTGCAACGAGGTATACCAACCTCCACTAATTCAATCCACAGATTGAATCAGCAAAATAATAAAGATAGAGTTTGAACAATAAGGTGCTCCCCTTGAGCAGATATACAAATTAAGTACAAAATGATATAAGGTTAGAAAAGCCTGATAATTTTGCCGATGGTAGATGCTTGGGCTTTCTCCCTTCTTCTCTTCAACTCCTCTTGAAGTGTTGAATCACGCCTCAGCTAGATTCTTGACCGTAGAAGTGTTTGGAGTTGAGATGAAGCTTTTCCTCTTTTGAAAATCCGCAGATTTGACCTTTGAAACACTTGGATTTTCTTCTGGCTTTTGTGGAATGATGAGAAGGAGTAGACGATCTTCCACTTGGATTTCACTCCTTTTGAAACACTCCTCTTTGAGCTAAAAGATTTTTCCACTAAGCTCTGTTTTTCCCTCTTTTCAAATGATATTCTTTTCTCTCTTTTTGATTTTCTCTGGGTTGTTTTGATTTGAAAAGAACTCCTCTATTTATAGATTCTGCAAAAATATATCCGTTAGAACAAGGAAAAATAGCCGTTATTCAAAAATCTTACCGTTGGGGCTGATGTGTCATCGTTAAAAATCGCGCCCAGAAATCGTGGAGTCGACTCGAGCTCTGAGGGAGTCGGCTCGAGGTCGATTACCAAAAATAGAAACATTTTAACCATTGAAGAGTCGACTCGTGAAAACATAAGTGTCGGCTCCTGAAAGTCGGGAGTCGACTCGAGAAAATGGGGAGTCGACTCGAGAAGTGCTCAAAAATGAGACTTTCTGGTGTCTGAGTCGAGTCGGCTCGCACAGTCGTGAGTCGGCTCGCGAAGGTTCAGGGGTCGACTCTTGAAAACTCAAGTGTCGACTCAAGACAACATTGAAACAGACAATTGGGGAGTCGACTCGGAAACTCTTGAGTCGGCTCGGGACGATACAAAAATCAGAAAAATGTTCTGATTGACTTTAAAACTCGTCCCAAATATATTAAAATAATTTTAAATGATATTTTGACTTGAATAATAAATATGACATTAAGCATGAATTCAAGACATGTTTCAAGAAATCATAGATTAAAATATAATGTAAGAATTTCTTTTCGAATTCTAAAAATAGTGTTTGAAACATCTCTATCAAATTGATTCAAAATCAGTGAATTAACCATTTAGAGTCCATTGGTTTCTTTTTGAATAAGCTCAAGATTTTTGATAGATAAACTCATTGTTTTATTTAAAATACTCATGGCTTTTGGAAATCATCAAAATCAATAAAGTTGGGGCAATTATGTTTCAATAATTTCTCAACAATCTCCCCCTTTTTGATGATGACAAAAACATTGAGTATATGCATTATAACATTGAAAGATTTATGATATCAAAATCAACTTTTGTGTTCATGGAAAGGCTCCCCCTCAATGAGGTAGCTCCCCCTATGAACCTCAATTCAAAAAATTTTTTTTAAAAACTTAAGCCAAATAACTTTTTCTTATTTAATTCTCCCCCTTATTTAATTAGGGCAATTAAAAAGATGATGCATATAATTATATAAATTCTCTCCCCCTTTTTTGTAATCAACAAAAAGGTTGAGATGCATCAGAGCATCAACTTGATTAATTCATTCGAATTCATTCAGCATTTAAGTTATCAATTGAGTATTGAGATATTCAAAATTATATCAATTAAACATAAGCATTCAAAGATATTCAAGGTACTCATAATTGAAATGAACATAACTTTTCTCATTACTATAAAAGTACATTAAATTACATCAAAATGTAATACAAGCTCATGGAATCAAATTTAAACCAACTTAGATTCATCAAAGTTCAAATACATTCATATTAAAGCAAAATTTCCTAGATACAATCTAGGAAAGAAATCTAGAGATACAACTAAGATAAGTATCAAATTCATTTGACACGCTTGAAAATCAAACTTTTAAGTGTCCAATCATCTCCATGATATCATCCTTTTGAGATTTGTTAAAGTCATTCATGGTTACTTGAATTTGATCAACTGCTGCATCAATATCTCTTCTTAACTGATTGGTTCTATCAAGATATACATTGGATCCATCAGCTATCCCTTGAAGTCTTTCAAAGATATTCTTAAGCTCAGCATTGAGTGAATCCACATGAGTACCAATAGAGAATGAAAATAAGTCAAGTCTTGAAATGATATTTTCTTTAATTCTTTAATGTCTTCTCTTAATTGACCAATTTCATCTTTCCTTTGATTATCAAACTCAGCAAACATAGATCTAAGTTGACATAACTGCTCATCAGAAAAACTCACAGAAGTAGATGAAGCCTGAGGTGGAGGAGAATAATGCATGCTAGGTCCTGCCTCAGGTCCAGCAACAGAGGGTCCAACCTCGACCTCAGCTCCAATGTCTCAACTCTGTCCTCAGCAGCTCTAATATCATCTTGACCTTTTCTTATCCAATTACCATTAACTTTCTTGAAGCCCATGCGGTGAATAGTGGCCAGTGAATAGTAGTCAGTGTCTCAAATTCTTCTTGGGCTCACTATCACTAAAACAATTCCTTGGCTTCTGAATAACTGAGTCAAGATCATGCCATAGGGAAGACAGGATTTCCTCTTACTTCCACAATCAGCTATACCATAAAATCATGATGGGTAAGTTGATTGGCTTCCCTGAAACTACAGCATCCATGACAAAGATATCCCTCTCAGATAAGTAGTCAAACCGGCCTGTCTTAGGGAATAAGATCCTGCTGCAAATGTTGTGTAGCAATCTTAAGTCCAATGGCAGCTTGACTGGCAAAAACTTCTTCAAATCCCTCAAAGTTTCTATTCAATAATCTGGTGAGGGCAGGAGACCTATCCTCTGGTTCAAATGTGGAAGGTCCAGATAGGGGTAAGTCCAATAGCTTAGAAAGAATGAGGCAGTGACATTCAAACCAATCCTCTAACACTGACCAATCCATTGTCTCCTCTAGTCAAATTTCTATAAAATTCTTTACCAAGCAGGGTAGTAGGACAGTCTAGGGAGCATATTTTCTCAAACCCCATTTCTCTCAACTGTGAACCTACAAGTAATCCCTCTCTCTCAAACAAATCGAAATCAAACTTCCTCCCGTGGTAATGACCCTACTGCAATCTACCTGGGAGTAGAGACAGTAGGAGCAGGAGATCATCCGAAGAGGAAGCAGACGAAGAATCCGGAGTCGGCTCGCGGACGGGTCGACGCACGGTCTTCTTCCTTTTCATCCCGGCACGGCTACTACTGGCACCACGGGTTTTGGGGGCCATTGATTCAAGGTGGAATGATTGTTCAAGGTTTTTGGAAGATTTTGGAAAGTTTGAAGGGTTTTGGAGGGTTTTGAGAATGATTTGGAATGATTAGAATCGAACGATGGGTCGACTCGTGCCCTAAATAAGCGATTTGGGACCACGTCGAGTCGACTCGCGCAAAGCGTGGAGTCGGCTCGCGACAAGTCACAGAGCACGGACACGATCTCGAGTCGACTCGCTCAGAGAGGGGTCGACTCCTGAGTTTCAGCAGAAACTCGAGTCGACTCCGAAACTCTCGAGTCGGCTCCCGGACAAATTCAGAGAAAAATTAGATTGAGATTCAGAGAATCCGAAATAAGTCCCAAAATTGATCTTTGAGTATGATTAAAAATCATGGACTTTGAGAGATCAATTTGATATGAGTTCTAGATAAAATTTCCTTAAGATTTTAAGAATTTGAAAGAATTCTAGATATATTTCCTTAGAGGTTTCAAAATTTATTCAAAAGGATTACAAATTCCTAATCTCCTCTAAGATAACAAAATCTTTCTTCATTTAAAGGTTTAGTGAATATGTCAGCTAATTGTTCTTCAGTGTTTACATAATCTAAACAAATTTCATCATTAGCTACATGTTCCCTTATAAAATGATATCTAATTTCTATGTGTTTTGTTCTTGAATGTTGAATTGGATTTTTAGTTAAGTTGATTGCGCTAGTGTTATCACATCTTATGGGTGTTTTATCAAGTGTGATACCATAGTCTTCAAGTTGTCGCTTAATCCATAGGATTTGCGCACAGCAACTTCCAGCTGCTACATATTCAGCTTCAGTAGTTGATAATGCAACTGAATTTTGCTTTTTGCTAAACCATGTGATTAAGTTACTACCTAAGAATTGGCATGCACCACTTGTGCTTTTTCTAAATTTACATCCAGCATAATCAGAATCTGAATATGCAATTAGGTTTAATGTGGAGTCTCTAGAATACCATAAACCTACATTTTTAGTTCCATTTAGATATCTTAAAATTCTTTTAACAGCTATTAAATGTGATTCTTTAGGTTCAGATTGAAATCTAGCACATAAACATACTGAAAACATGATATCTGGTCTACTTGCTGTTAAATAAAGAAGGGATCCGATTATACCTCGATAATACTTTTGGTCAACCTTTTTACCTTCTTCATCTTTGTCCAGCTTGCATGAAGGACTCATTGGAGTTCCGAGGGGTTTCATTGTTTCCATACCAAACTTTTTGAGTAGTTCTCTTGTGTATTTGGTTTGGTTGATAAAGATTCCCTCTTTGCTTTGTTTGATCTGGAGTCCAAGGAAGAAGTTGAGTTCTCCCATCATGCTCATCTCGAATTCTCCCTGCATCAACTTTGCAAATTCTTGACAAAGAGAATCGTTAGTAGCACCAAAAATAATGTCATCTACGTATATTTGTACTACAAGTAAATCTTTACTTTTCTTTTCAAAAACAAAGTTTTATCAACATTTCCTCTTGTAAAATCATTTTCTATTAAAAATTTACTTAACCTATCATACCAAGCTCTAGGTGCTTGTTTCAAACCATATAAAGCTTTGTGCAATTTAAAAACGTGATTTGAAAACTCGTGATCTTCAAAACCTGGTGGTTGTTCTACATAAACTTCTTCATTAATAAATCCATTTAAAAATGCGCTTTTTACATCCATTTGAAATAAGTTAATATTCATATGACATGCAAATGCAAGTAATAGCCTAATGGCTTCTAATCTAGCTACAGGTGCAAAGGTTTCATCAAAATCAATACCTTCCTCTTGATTATATCCTTTAGCAACCAATCTAGCTTTGTTTCTAATTACAATGCCATTTTCATCTAGTTTATTTCTAAAATCCATTTTGATCCTATTACTGAATGGTTTTTAGGTCTTTCAACTAAGGTCCAAACATTATTTCTTGTAAATTGATTTAGTTCTTCTTGCATAGCTAACATCCAATTATTATCTTTTTCAGCTTCTTCAATAGTTTTAGGTTCAATTTGTGAAACAAATGCAAGATGATTACTAATATTTCTCATGTATGATCTAGTCCTTATTCCTTGAGATGGATCGCCTATAATCAATTCCTTAGGATGACTATGAGCATATCTCCAGTCTCTTGGAAGATCTACATCATTATGATCAATATTGACATCATCGTCCTTATGTGAATCATCATCTTTAGCCTCTTGTTCATGATCAGAAGATACTTCAATATTAAGTTTTTCAAGATCTTTTTCAATTATGTTTGTATCTTCCTCATCATCAATCTTTTCAGATCCAGTTGCTAAAGATTCATCAAAAACTACATGAATGGATTCTTCAACTACTAAGGTTTTCTTGTTAAAGATTCTATATGCCTTACTAGTTGTTGAATAACCTAGAAAAATTCCTTCATCAGATTTAGCATCAAATTTTCCTAAGTTGTTTTTACCATTATTATGAATGAAACATTTACATCCAAATGCATGAAAGTATTTTATATTTGGTTTTCTTTCATTCCATAATTCATAAGGTGTTTTCTTTAATATTGGTCTTATTAAAGCTCTGTTTAAGATGTAACATGCTGTGTTAATTGCTTCCGCCCAAAAATACTTTGGTAAGTTGCTTTCACATAGCATGGTACGGGCCATGTCTTCTAGAGTTCTATTTTTTCTTTCAACTACACCATTTTGTTGTGGAGTCCTAGGGGCTGAAAAATTATGATTAATTCCATTTTCAGTGCAGAAATTTTCAAATAAGTGATTTTCAAATTCTGTTCCATGATCACTTCTTAGAGATACTATAGTAGTGTTTTTCTCATTTGTGACTTTCTTGAAAAATTTCAGGAACATCGAGAAAGTCTCATCTTTGTGAGCTAAAAACATTACCCAAGTATATCTAGAATAATCATCTACAATCACTAGACCATATTTCTTTCCTCCTAGACTTGTGGTTCTAGTTGGTCCAAATAGGTCCATGTGAAGTAGCTCTAAAGTCCTAGAAGTTGAAACAATGTTTTTAGATTTAAAAGAACTTCTAGTTTGTTTTCCAAATTGACATGCATCACATATTTTATTATTTTCAAAATCTAATTTAGGTAATCCTTTAACTAAATCCATTTTAATTAGTTTTGAAATAAGGTGTGTGCTTGCATGACCTAATCTACGATGCCACAACCAACTAATTTCATTTATGTTAGCATTGTCAGCAATTAAGCAATGATCACTCAAAGATAATTTTTCTAAGTCAACTAAGTAAACATTGCCATGTCTATAACCAGTAAATACAATGCTATCATCAATAGAATTAGTTACAGTGCATATAGAAGATTTAAATGAAACATTAAAATTTTTATCACATAATTGGCTTATGCTAATTAGATTATGCTTCAAACCATTAACATAAAGTACATTATCAATAATTAGATGGAGTTATGCGAACTTTACCAAGGCCCATAATTTGACCTTTACCGTTATCGCCAAACGTCACAACTCCACCTTTCTTTTCTTCCAGGGTGATGAATTCATCTTTGTCACCCGTCATATGTCTTGAGCAGCCACTATCAAGGTACCACTTTTTCTTTGATCTTTTGGCTACAAGACATTCCTGCAATATCATCAAACTTTATGCTTAGGTACCCAAGCTTTCTTGGGTCCTTCATGGTTAGCAGCAATAAAAATTGTTCCTTTCGGAACCCATATTTTCTTAGCTTTAATATTTAACTTGTTGTTGTTTAATGTTTGCATTCAAAGGATTTGTGACCTTTTTCATTACATTTAAAACAAGTTATATTACTTTGATTGGCTTTTACAAAAATATTCTTTAGAGATTTTGTTTTCTTAATGTGTTATATCCTAAACCAGCTTTGTCAAAAACAGCTTTTTGACTATCTAGGATCATGTTAAGTTTAGTTGAACTTAAGTGAATTTCTCAACAATGTCTTTATATTTTTTAACATCTTTCTTAAGAGAGTCAATTTCTTTAGCTTGCTGTTCTTTATCTAAAGCTAAAGTTTTTATTGATCTTTTAAATCTTTAGTTGAGTTTTTAGTTTCAGATTTTAATAAATCTTTTTCTTGATTAAGATTATCTCTTTCTTTCCTAAGTTCTTCTTTTTCATTAGTTAAGTTCTTAACTTCTAAAGCTAATTCATTTTTACTTTTAGCTAAACTAATATTTCATTTTTCAAAAACTTATACTTTTTTTTCAAGGATTTAAAATCAATCATAAGTTCATTGAAAGCCTCAAACATTTCATCAAAAGTAAAATCATCATTGAGTTTTCAGAACTTACCTCATTGTCGTCGTCGTCGTTGGCCATGAAACAAATATTGGCAACTTCCTTTTGCTCTTCTTCTTCCGACGAGGAAGATTCTTCAGACCATGTTGCCATATAAGCTTTCTTCTTTTTCTTGTAGGCCTTTTTCAGTAAAGGACAGTCATACTTGAAGTGCCCTGGCTTTTTGCACTCATAACATACCAAGGGCTCTTTTTCTTTTCTTTCTCCTTGTCCTTTTTCTTATCTTTTTCTCCTTCAAATCTTGCTCCAAATTTCTTTTTATGGAAGGGCCTTTTTCTCATAAACCTTCTGAATTTCTTGGCCAAGAGAGCAGTTTCCTCATCATCTTCATCACTTTCACTGCTGCTCTCTTCCATTTCTGCAGTCTTGAGGGCAAGAGTTTTCTTCTTTTTGTTTCCTCCTCAACATGCTGCTTCATTGTTAGCTCGTGGGTCATTAAGATCCTAGAAGCTCCTCTAAAGGTAGTGCATTGAGGTCCTTTGCTTCTTGGATAGCAGTGACTTTCGCTTCCCACGATCTTGGTAGTGACCTAAGAATTTTGCGCACAAGATCAGCATTAGTATAAACTCTACCAAGACTTTTCAAACCATTCACAATATCAGTAAATCTAGTGAACATGCATGTGATGGTTTCAGTTTGTTCCATTGTAAACAATTCATATTTATGAACCAAAATGTTTATTTTTGATTCCTTTACTTGGTTTGTTCCTTCATGAGTATTTCCAACCTATCCCAAATTTCTTTGCGGAATTACAAGTTGAGATTCGGTTGAATTCATTTGAATCTAAGGAACAATACAAAATATTAATGGCTTTAGCATTTAATTGTGCCATTCTCCTATCATTATCATTCCAATCCCTTTCGGGTTTAGGAACAATAGTGCCATCAATAAGGTGTGTGGGTGTACTAGGTCCATTAATTATAACACCCCAAAGCTCATAATCAGAAGCTTGAATGAATATCCTCATTCTAGCTTTCCAATAAGAATAGTTTGAGCCATTAAAAAGTGGAGGTCTATTCGTAGAATGACCTTCAGCAAAACTTGAACCAATTTGTGTTGCCATATGATCTTTAGCCCTTGATCGTGAGATCAAATTCTAAATGAGCACTTGCTCTGATACCAATTGTTGGCCCAGATGGCAACCCAAGAGGGGGGGGGGAATTGGGTTCTTAAAAATTTAAGACTTTTTGACTTTAAATGATTAGTTAGCAAGATGTGCAAGTGAGATCAACTAATAAGCAATGAACAAGCAGTTAATAAAGAGAGATAGAGATAGAGAAAATAAGGCACGGCAAACACAAAGCAATTTTATAGTGGTTCGGTGCAACCAACACCTACGTCCACTCCCAAGATTCACTTGGGTCCACACTATAATCTCT
The DNA here is from genome assembly GCA_900491605.1 of Calamus simplicifolius. Taxonomy (NCBI): domain Eukaryota; kingdom Viridiplantae; phylum Streptophyta; class Magnoliopsida; order Arecales; family Arecaceae; genus Calamus; species Calamus simplicifolius. The sequence continues at coordinate 17,635 of UESW01000047.1, forward strand.
CTAGATTACAGCCGAGTTGTTTTACAAGCTCACAACTCAAACTTGTTGTTTTACCGGGTGCACAACGAACCCAGCTGGTTTTAACTCGGGCTTACCAGCACAAAACCCTACACGTTGTTTTTCTAGGGCTCACAACTAACCCAACACAAGCACTCCGGCTTGCAACGAGGTATACCAACCTCCACTAATTCAATCCACAGATTGAATCAGCAAAATAATAAAGATAGAGTTTGAACAATAAGGTGCTCCCCTTGAGCAGATATACAAATTAAGTACAAAATGATATAAGGTTAGAAAAGCCTGATAATTTTGCCGATGGTAGATGCTTGGGCTTTCTCCCTTCTTCTCTTCAACTCCTCTTGAAGTGTTGAATCACGCCTCAGCTAGATTCTTGACCGTAGAAGTTTTGGAGTTGAGATGAAGCTTTTCCTCTTTTGAAAATCCGCAGATTTGACCTTTGAAACGCACTTGGATTTTCTTCTGGCTTTTGTGGAATGATGAGAAGGAGTAGACGTATCTTCCACTTGGATTTCACTCCTTTTGAAACACTCCTCTTTGAGCTAAAAGATTTTTCCACTAAGCTCTGTTTTTCCCTCTTTTCAAATGATATTCTTTTCTCTCTTTTTGATTTTCTCTGTTGTTTTGATTTGAAAAGAACTCCTCTATTTATAGATTCTGCAAAAATATATCCGTTAGAACAAGGAAAAATAGCCGTTATTCAAAAATCTTACCGTTGGGGCTGATGTGTCATCGTTAAAAATCGCGCCCAGAAATCGTGGAGTCGACTCGAGCTCTGAGGGAGTCGGCTCGAGGTCGATTACCAAAAATAGAAATATTTTAACCATTGAAGAGTCGACTCGTGAAAACATAAGTGTCGGCTCCTGAAAGTCGGGAGTCGACTCGAGAAACATGGGGAGTCGACTCGAGAAGTGCTCAAAAATGAGACTTTCTGGTGTCTGAGTCGAGTCGGCTCGCACAGTCGTGAGTCGGCTCGCGAAGGTTTCAGGGGTCGACTCTTGAAAACTCAAGTGTCGACTCAAGACAACATTGAAACTTAGACAATTGGGGAGTCGACTCGGGAACCCTTGAGTCGGCTCGGGAGCGATACAAAAATCAGAAAAATGTTCTGATTGACTTTAAAGCTTGTCCCAAATATATTAAAATAATTTTAAATGATATTTTGACTTGAAAATAATAAATATGTCATTAAGCATGAATTCAAGACATGTTTCAAGAAATCATAGATTAAAATAAATTATGTAAGAATTTCTTTTCGAGATTCTAAAAATAGTGTTTGAAAACATCTCTATCAAATTGATTCAAAAATCAGTGAATTAACCATTTAGAGTCCATTGGTTTCTTTTTGAATAAGCTCAAGATTTTTGATAGATAAACTCATTGTTTTATTTAAAATACTCATGGCTTTTGGAAATCATTAAAATCAATAAAGTTGGGGCAATTATGTTTCAATAATTTCTCAACAACTATCATAGCAAGCTCTAGGTGCCTGTTTTAAACCATAAAATGCTTGTGTAGTTTAAAAACATGATTTAGAAATTTATGATCCTCAAAACCAGGTGGTTTTCAACATATACTTCCTTATTTATAAAACTATTTAAAAATATACTTTTTACATCCATCTGAAATAAGTTAATATTCATGCAATATGCAACTGCAAGTAATACCTTATGGCTTCTAATATAGCAACGAATGCAAAGGTTTCATCAAAATCAATACCTTCTTCCTGATTATATTTCTTTGCAACTAGTCTAGCCTTATTTATAACAATAATGCCATCTTCATCTAACTTATTTTTAAATACCCATTTGGATCCTATAACAGGATAATCTTTGGGTCTATCAACTAAGGTCCATACCTTATTCCTAGTGAACTGATTAAATTCTTCTTGCATAGATAACATTCAATAATTATTTTTTTTAGCTTTCTTAATTATTTTGGGCTCTATATATATGAGACACAAATGCAAGATGATTGTTGATATATCTCATGGATGATCTAGTTCTTACACCCTGAGATGGATCACCTATGATTAGATCTTTTGGATGACTATAAGCATATCTCCAGTCTTTAGGTTGATCTGTTTCATTACGAGTAGTATCAACATCACCATCCTTAGGTAAGTCACCATCTTTAGCTTTAGGTTCATGATCTAAAAATACATCAACATTCAATTTTTCAAAATCTCTTCCAAGGATATTAGTATCTTCCTTATCATCTTTCTTTTCAGAATTTGATGCTAAAGACTCATCAAACACTACTTGAATTGACTCTTCTACAATCAAATACTTCTTATTAAATACTTTATATGCCTTGCTGGATGTAGAATATCTTAAGAATATACTTTTATCTGACTTAGTATCAAACTTTCCTAGATTATCTTTTTCATTATTATGAATGAAACATCTACAATCAAATGTATACAAATAGCTAATATTGGGTTTCCTATCATGCCAGAGTTCATAGGGTATTTTTTAAGAATTGGTCTAATCAGGGCTCTATTTAGGATGTAACATACTGTGTTTATAGCTTCCGCCCAGAAATATTTTGAGAGTTGGCTTTCACATAGCATGATACGGACCATATCTTCTAGAGTCCTATTTTTTCTTTCTACCATCCCATTTTATTGAGGTGTTCTAGGTGCTAAAAAATTATGATGGACATCATTTTCAATGCAAAAAATTTTAAATAAATAATTTTTAAATTCAGTTCTATGATTACTTCTAAGAGGCACTATGCTAGTGTTTTTCTCATTTGTGACTTTTTTGAAGAATTTTAAAAATACCGAGCATGTCTCATCTTTATGAGCTAAAAATAGTACCTAAGTGAATCTAGAGTAATCATCTACTATCACAAGACCATATTTCTTTCATTCTAAACTAGTGGTCCTAGTAGGTCCAAAAAGATCCATGTGTAGTAGCTCGAGTGGCCTAGAAGTTGAAACAATATTTTTGGATTTAAAAAATTTCTATTTTATTTTTTAAATTGACATGCATCACAAACTCTATTATTTTTAAAATCTAATTTTGGAAGACTTTTAACCAAATCTATTCTAAGCAATTTTAAAATCAAGTGTGTGCTTGCATGACCTAACCTACGATGCCATAGCCATCCAATCTCATTCACCTTAGCATTATCAGCTATAAGGTAATGATTACTTGTGGATAAATTATCCAAGTCAATTAAGTATATATTGTTATTTCTATTTTTAACAAAGATAATGCTATTGTCAATGGGATTAGATACTATGCAGATAGATGCTTCAAAGGATACTTTGAAACCTTTATCGCATAGTTGACTAATGCTAATTAAATTATGTTTCAAACCATCAACATATAAAATATTTTTAATAAAAATGGATGGAGTGATCTAAATTTTACCAATACCCATGATGTGACCTTGACCATTATCTTCAAAGGTCACCATTCCACCTTTTTGGCTTCAAGGATAATGAATTGATCTTTATCACCTGTCATGTGTTTTGAGCAGGCACTATCAATATACCATTTTCTTTTTAATCCTTTGACTGCAATACACACCTGCATAGCAATTATATCTTATGTTTAGGTATCCAAGTCTTCTTGAATCCTTCATAGTTAGTAGCAGCAAATATAGTTCCTTTTGGAACCCAAATCATTTTACCTTTATAATCAGCATAAAATATTTTATGATTGCAAATATAGGATTTATGACCTTTCTTACCACAAAAAATAGGAAATATCATTTTCAACCGATTTCTTTACAAAGAAATTGTTAACAAGTTTTTATTTTTTATGTGATTTGTAACCCAAACCAGCCTTATCAAAAATAGTTCTTTGATTATTTAAAAGTAGATTAAGTCTTTCCGAGCTATAAGTAAACTTATCGATAATATTCTTATATTTTTAACTTTATTTTTTAAATTTTGATTTTCAGCAGAAATCCTATTTGTCTCTTTTTTCAAATCTTGCTTTTCAAATTTTATCTTTTCAAATTCAATGGAAAATTCATCTTTCTTTTTTAGAAGATTTAGATTTTTATTTTTAAAACCTTATTTTTTGCTCTAAAAACTTAAAAATCATTCAGCAATTCATTAAAAGCATCATAAAGTTTATCAAAAGTGAAATCATAAATAATGCTTTCAGAACTTACCTCTTCTTCATTGGCCATAAGATATATGTTGGCAACTTCTTGTTGTTCATCTTCAGATAAAGATTTCTCACTGTCACTCCAAGTTGCAACATACGCTTTTTTCTTCTTTCTATATCCCTTTTTGAGCTGAGGACATTCATATTTGTAATGTCCGAGCTTCTTACATTCATAGTATATCACATAATCCTTCTCTTTCTCTTTATCTTTCTCCTTATCTCCTTTCATTTTGACACCAAGTTTTCTTTTGTGAAATTGCCTCCTTCTTTGCATAAATTTCTTAAACTTTTTTTGCAAGGAGAGCGGTGTCATCATTGTCTTCATCTTCTTCACTACCATTCTTCTCCTTTTCAGCAGCTTTTAGTGCGATAGTCCTTTTCTTCTTCACATCTTCTTTCAGATATTGCTTCATTATAAGTTCATGGGTCATGAGTGATCCAAGAAGCTCCTCCAAGGATAAACTGTTGAAATCTTTGGCTTCTTGGATTGCTGTTACTTTGGCTTTCCATGCTCTTGAAAGGAACCTAAGAATTTTTTGAACAAGCTCAGAGTTAGTATAGGTCTTTCCAAGACTTTTTAATCTATTCATTATATCAGTAAATCTAGTGTACATGCAAGTGATGGACTCATTCTGATCCATGTTAAAGAGTTTATATTTATGCACAAGAATGTTAATCTTGAACTCTTTAACCTGGTTGGTACCCTCATGGGTAACTTTCAACCAATCCCATATCTCTTTGGCTGAGATGCAAGTAGATATTTTATTGAATTCATTTGCATCCAAGGAGTAGTATAGGACATTCATGGCCTTGGTATTGAGTTGAGCTATTTTTCTATTATTTTCATTTCAATCTCTTTCGGGCTTAGGAATAATGGATCCATCTACTAAGTATGTGGAAGTGCTAGGACCATTGATAATGACACTCTATAAATTATAGTCTAAAGCTTGAAAGAATATCCTCATTCTAGCTTTTCAATATGAGTAATTTGTGCTATTAAACAAAGGTGGACAATTTATGGATTATCCCTCGGAAAAAGAAGAACCAGCTTGAGCTGCCATTTGGATCTTTAGCTCTTGATTATTAGATCAAGGAAGGATGAGCACTAGCTATAATACCAATTGTTGGCCCAGATGGCAATCCAAGATGGGGGATAAATTGGGTTCTTAAAAATTTTTAGCACTTAAAAACTATTTCTCAAAGTAGTAGTACACAAGGATATATGCAAAGCAGTAAATAAAGATAGAATAGAGAGAAAGAGAGACAAGTATGACAAACACACGAAATTTATAGTGGTTTGGTGTTAGCTACACCTACATCCACTTTCAAGAAACTCTTGGGCCCACACTATAATCATACTGATTACAGTAGAGTTATTTTCCAAGCTCATAACTCAAACTTATTATTTTACAATAGGATCATAGCGAATCCAACCTGTTTTCACAGGCTCACCAGCACAAAACCTATCACAAGCTTTCTAGCTTGAATAAGGCTAATCTGCATCTCTTGATTTAATCCCCTGATTGAATCAATCAACAAGAATAATAGAGAAATAGTTAGAAAAGAAATAAAGCTCCTCAAATGAGCAAATAAGACAATATAATCAAGATAGAAATAGAAGAGCCTGATTTGAAGATTTCTAAAGTTGAGCTTTTCTTTTTTTTTTTTCTTTTTTCTTTTCCTCCATTCCTTTGAGATGATCTTCCTCAAGATAGGATTGAAGCTTTGAAAAAATCGTTGATGTAAGGTTTTTGAAGAACTAGGGCTCTTTGCTTCTTCTTTTGATTTGATGGAAATCCTTCAAAGTTGACTTTTTTTTGTCTTCTTAAAACGGTCGGATGGCTCCCCTTTTATAATCTTCTCTAAATCCATTTTTAGATGAAAACTAGCCGTTAAAAATACTTGAGAAGGTATTTAGCACGAAAGAGAAAATAGCCGTTGAAATTTGTTGGATAAAAGACAAGCTCTGGAGTCATCTCTGACACTTCTGAAATCCATTTCTGATAGATTAAAGTCGGCTCTAATAAGACCTAGAGTCGGCTCTAACTCGGAATGTTCAAAATGAAAACTTTTGCTCATCATGGAGTTGGCTCTAACTTTTCAAGGGGTCGACACTTCTCGTGCGAGAGTTGGCTCTAGCGAATGCTAGAGTCGGCTCTAATGAAGCTCCGAAAAATACAGCCTCTGTATAAATATTAGAATCGGTTCTAATTTTTTACAGGAGTCGGCTCTAATTAGACGTAGAAATGAGACTCCCTGTCTTTTGATTAGAGTCGGCTCTAATCTCTACAGAAGTTGACTCTAATCCGTGCTGAAAGTACCAAACTGTTCCGATACACTTTGGAGTCAGCTCTAATACTTCTAGAGTTGGCTCTAATTACTAAAACTTGACATTTGACACTCGACAAAGATTCAAACTCAATTTTTCTTGAATTTTGATTAGATAAACATTTAAATTCCTGAAACACTTAATCAAAATCGTTAGTAACATAAGAAATATACTCATATGATTTTTGTTATTTATCAAAATCAATAATTAGGTCAACATTACATAATCAACAAACATCTAGGTTTGTGACAAGTTTTTTTTTTTAAAGCATCCCTAGTATTGAACCTGTTTTCAAAGCCCAACCAGAGGAACACCTTGATCTTTAAGGGTATATACTCATTTTCCAGAGTACTGCTGCCATGCTTAATTACAGATAGATCAGCACAATGTAATGAATAGACCAATTTTTCCCTCCCTCCAAATCATTTGGTCTAGCTCCAATCCAGCTCCAACTCCTTTGAAGCTGATCTATCATGAGGACGTTGTAACTTGATATACAGTTTCCTCTTATTCCAGCATGAAACAAAAAATTGAGCTATATTACCCAACTTCCAGTCTCCCAAAATTTAATAACGTTTTCGTTCCCAAGTGTGAACTTTATTCTATTCCACCAAGAGACTCGAACATGTTCTTCCTCAAGATATATAGATAAGACCTTTCTCCTTGACTTCTCCATCATCCTACTCTATCCATACCACCTTCCAATTTGCAAGGTATGCAATCTCAGCAGTTGTACGGTCGATCCTTTTTAAAAAGAAATCCTATACTGATCGATTTTCTTAATAACCCAAGTTAGGATTGCGATAGAGCGGTAAGTACTTCATCAACTTATGCTAATCAGCCCCTAAAATATAAAGATTGCTTTTCCATACTGAGAGTCTTCTTTCAATTCTTACAATCAAACGCATCCAGTCAGATTTCGAGAGCATTCCAAATTATTGGCAAAATGGCATGATTTTTGACAGAGATTAAATGCATCGGATTAAGATCCAAGCAGCATTAATGTAGAATAAGCAATAATAGAATTAAAAAAATATTGGAGAGAGAGAGAGAGAGAGAGAAAATATAATAAAAATTATAATAAATTAAGAGTCTCTCTTTGACTCTCTGTTTTTTTCTCTGATGACTCTTGCCTAACCACACCATATATTTGGGCTCTCTCTAATCTTTTTTCAGAGTATGCCATCAAATAACCACTCTCAACTTCTTATTCTATTCTTAATCCAATATGTAATAGACTACTGTTCATTTAGTACTACAAGATGATGAAAAACTGATCCACTCACTACTAATTGACAAAGTTTGTTGGAACTAAAACAACTAATTTTAAGGAGTTGGTAATGACTTTGAACACTCCCCATATTGCAATCTCTACTCTAACAATGTCAAGCTTATCATGCAAAGCTTCAAATCACTTGGCCAGTAATCCTTTAGTAAAAATATTCCCCTAATTAATTACAAACTCCATACTAACAATACCGAGCTTGTCACTTGATTGGCAATCCTTTAGCGAAAATATTCCTCTAATTACAAACTGCATGCTAACAATACCGAGCTTGTCACATAAAGTTTTAAATTAATCAATCGCCAATATTTTAGCAAAAAAATTCACTAATTAATGTTTTGTAGAAACCAAAAGCATATAAAACTTATTAATCTGCAATCTTCTTTCTACTAAGTGATGGTAGATTTTGATATACTTCATCGAATACTAAATTTCTAGCTAATTAGATAGCACTTTTATCATCATAAAAAAAAATCATATAATTGTATCCTAACCTTACGAGTCTAAGTTAACTTCTACACTACCTCTATAAAAAACTATACAACAGTAGACTGCCTTTTATTGCACTAAAAAATAATATCTAATTCCAAGCTAAAAGAATAAGCAATGATACATCTGTGTATATCCACATTGCACAGTCTGCATCTATAAAATTTTTTAACTTGAGTAAAGAATTATACTATATAAAATATTATAATCAATAACTTAGTAATATATTTCAAGATCCGTTAAACTATATCAAGGTGTGGTCGTTTAGGGCTGCATATGTCAATTGAAAATGCCAACTGGATTAGAAATATCTGGGCTCATGATAGTCAAATAGATCAAACTAACCACAACTTATCTATACATGATAGGATCATCCAGAAGCTTGCTTTGCTCTTGATCAGTTGACTTCAAATTTGATTTAATTAGAGTTCTCATATGCTTGTAATTAGTCAATGTATACTTTTTCAATAAATAAAGAGTATATTTTCTTTAACAAATAAAATAGTCAGCTTTAAGTTTAGCTACTTCAATGCTAAGAAAATATTTTAATTCATTGAGTTCTTTCATCTCAAATCGTATAAATAATTGCCTACAAATTTTATGAACCTCATCAAAATCATCACCAGTGACAACCAAGTTATCAGCATAGAGACAAACTATCACTACACCCTTACTAGGGTGCTTCACAAATAAATTAAAATCTATAGAAGATAGAGAATAACCATAATAATAAATATTCTATAATTTTTTCATATTATGCTCTTGGTGCTGACTTGAAACTTTACAAAGCTTTCCTAAGTTTGATGAGAGGAGTCAATAAATTTAGGAGGCTGTATCATATAAATCTTTTTATTAAGATCATCATATAAGAAGATACTCTTTACATCCATCATAAAGACAAACCCTTATTGAGTATTAAGAAAATAAGTACTTTGATTGTAGTCAATTTTGTAATCGGACAATAGGTTTCATCAAAATTAACTCCATATTATGAGAATAATCTCCCTATAAGCCTAACCTTGTTGTGTTTAATACAACCATCACTTTTTCTTTTTACCTAATATACCCACTTACAAGAAATAAGAGAAATGTTATCAAGTAAATGAACAACATCCCACATCTCATTCTTTTAAGAGCTAAAATCTTTTCTTTATCGTATTCTCCCAAACACCAATTCTCTTAGCCTTATTATAAGGAGTGCGCTCTAGATTAACAACAACAGTAGAGGCATAACAATAAGCAATAAAAGAACAATCCCAATCTCTCTGTTAACTAGTTTCTTCTTTCTCATGCTTCCCTGCAATGGTGATACACTACAAGAAAATAATGAAATAGCGACACAATTTTAGCGATGCAATTATGCGTCGCTAAAATTGCGACAACATTGTGACACCTCCGCATCAAAAAACATTGCGACGCAAATAGCGACGCATTAGCGACTGAATAAACCATAAAATTAAAAAAAAAAATTTAAATTTAGCGACGCAAAAATGCGTTGCAATATTTATAAAATATGTTTTTTTAAATATTATTAAAGAAATAAAATATTGCGATGCAGATAAGTGCGTCGCAATGTTTTTAAAAAAATTAATTATGTTAAATAGCGACGCATTAACGATGCAATAAACATAAAATAAGAAAAAAATATATTTAATATAGCGATGCAAAAATTACGTCGTAAATATTAATAAAAAAATTAATTTTTATAAAATATAATTATGAAATAAAATATTGTGACGCCACTCAGTGCGTTGCAATATATTTAAAAAATAATAATTTTATATAGCGACGCATTAGCGACGCAATAGACCAAAAAATTATAAAAATTAATTTTAATTTAGCGACACACTAATTGCGTCGCAATTATTTTAAATAAAATTAATTTGTATAAATATTAATATGAAAAAAAATATTGCGACGCAAAACAGTGCATCGTAATTTTTTAAAAAACTTAATTTTTTTAAATAGCGACGCAATAAACTAGAAAAATATAAAAATTATTTTTAAATTTAGCGACGCAATAATTGCATCGCAATTAATTTAAATAAAATTTATTTTAAGAAAATAGTATTATGAAATAAAAATATTGCGATGCAATCCAGTGCATCGCAATGTTTTGTTAAAAATAAATATGTTAATTAGCGATGTAATAGCGATGCAATAAAACAGTAAAGTAATAAAAAAAATTTTATTTAACGATGCAAATTAATGCATCGCAATATTTTAAAAGAAATTCATAATGCCAAATTAGCGAGGCATTAGCGATGCAATAAATTAGAAAATATAATTAAAAATTAATAATGTCCGAGATCGATCATCGTCGATCATGATCGATCATGGCTTCGATCGATCACAAACGTCGGGTTGTCGCCGATCGGATCGATCGCGACGGTCTAAGATCGCTCGTCGCCGACCGGAATTGATCATGGCTTGGATCGATGGCAACCGTCGATCATCGCCGATCGAGATCGATCATGGCTTCGATCGATCGCAACCATCGGATCGTCACTGATCCAATCGATCGCGACAGTTCGAGATCGGTAGTCGTCGATCGGGATCGATCATGGCTTCGATCGATCGCAAGTACCATCGGATCATCGTCGATCCGATCGATTGCGACGGTCTGAGATAGGTCGATGCCGATCGGGATCGATCATGGCTTGGGTCGATCACAACCGTCGGATCATCGCCGACTAGGATCGATCATGGCTTCGATCGATCGCAACCGTCGGATCGTCGCCGATCTGATCGATCACCACGGTCCGAGAGAGGTCATCGCCAACCGGGATCGATCATGGCTTGGATCGATCGCAACCATCGGATCATCGCCGACCGGGATCGATCATGGCTTGGATCGATCACAACCATCGGATCCTCGCCGACCAGGATCGATCATGGCTTGGATCGATCGCAACCATCGGATCATCGCCGACCGGGATCGATCATGGCTTCGATCGATCGCAAGTACCGTCGGATCGTCGCCGATCCGATCGATCGCGATGGTACGAGATAGGTCGATGCCGACCGGAATCGATCATGGCTTGGGTCGATCGCAACCGTCGGATCATCGCCAACCGGGATCGATCATGGCTTGGATCGATCGCAACCGTCAGATCGTCGCTGATCCGATCGATCGCGACGGTCCGTGATAGGTCATCGCCGACTGGGATCGATCATGGCTTGGGTCGATCGCAACCATCGGATCATCGCTGACTGGGATCGATCATGGCTTGGATCGATCACAACCGCTAGATCATCGCCGATCAGGATCGATCATGGCTTCGATCGATCGCAAGTACCGTCGGATCATCGCCGATCTGATCGATTGCGACGGTACGAGATAGGTCGACGCCGACCGGGTCGATCATGGCTTGGGTCGATCGCAACTGTCGGATCGTCGCCGACCAGGATCGATCATGGCTTGGATCGATCGTAACCATCGGATCATCGCCGATCGGGATCGATCATGGCTTCGATCGATCGCAACCGTCGGATCGTCGTCGATCCGATCGATCGCGACGATCCAAGATAGGTCGACGCCGACCGGAATCGATCATGGCTTCGATCGATCGCAAGTACCATCAGATCGTCGCTGACCTGGATCGATCATGGCTTCGATCGATCGCAACCGTCGGATCATCGCCGATCCAATCGATCGCGACGGTCCGAGATAGATCGACGCCGACCGGGATCGATCATGGCTTCGATCGATCGCAACCGTCGAATCATTTATAATTATTAAAAAAAAATTATGAAAAAATTTAAAAAAATATTAAATAAAATTTTTATCATTATTAATAAATAAAAGAAATATAATATTGCGACGCATAAGTTGCGTCGCAATGTTTTTTAAATAAATATATGTAGTTAAAAAGTTTAAAAAAATATTGCGACGTAATTTTGCGTCACAATTATTATCATAAATTATAAATATTATTATTTATAAATATTAAAAAATTATTGCAACGCTGTAGCGACGCAATATAGAAAAAAAAATAAACAAATATTGCGACACAATGTATGCGTCGCAATTATTTTTAGTAAATATGATTTTTATCAGAGCTGAGATGGTGTAAGATTTGTGGGCAATCGAGGTACAAAAACAGCGAAGGAGGAGCCAGTAAAGTAGAAGGAAAAGTGTGCCTTACAAGAGGATGCATTACTTTTCTCTTACCCCACGCCTGCAGAGATTATACAGATATGAGGCAACAGCTGCTGATATGAGATGGCATGCCGAACATGAATCTAAAGAGGATGAAATGCGGCATCCATCAGATTCAAAGGCTTGGAAGCATTTTAATAAAAATCATCCTGATTTCGCTGAAGATATAAGGAATGTGAGATTAGGTCTTTGTACCGATGGCTTCCAACCATTTGGTCAAGCGGGGCAATAGTATTCATGTTGGCCTGTGATACTGACTGTATATAACCTTCCTCTGTGGAAGTGCATGAAAGATACTGCAATGTTTTTAACCGTTTTGGTTCCAGGACCATCAAATCCAAAGGAAAAGATTGATGTCTTTCTGCAACCGTTGCTGGCCGAATTGAAAATGTTGTGGGAAACAGGAGTCGTAGCCTACGACATTTCTATGAAACAGAATTTCATCATGAGAGCTGCTTTGATGTGGACAATAAGTGATTTCCGGCATATGCAATGTTGTCTGGTTGGAGCACTGCTGGACGTCTGGCATGCCCTCATTGCATGTATGATTCGGATGCATTTATATTGCAGAAGAGTGGTAAGCAGTCATGGTTTGATAACCATAGGAAGTTCTTGCCCCCAAATCATCCTTACAGGCGTAACTTGATCGCCTTCCGGAAGAACAAAGCAGTCACAAAATTCGCCAAACCGGTTAGGTCCGGCACGGATATATTTGATACTATAGAGCATTTGGAGTTGATGTATGCATGGGAACCGGATGCAGATAGAATAAATGGCCGTATATGTAAAGAACATAACTGGAAGAAGCGAAGTATATTTTGGGATTTGCCTTATTGGAGCACAAATCTCATCCGGCACAACTTGGATGTTATGCATATCGAGAAAAATTTCTTTGATAACATATTTAACACGGTGCTAAACATCCCAGGAAAAACAAAAGATACTGCAAAGTCAAGAGAAGAACTTAATCAGTACTGCAGAAGAGGTGATTTGAGAAGGAGTGCCAATGGGACCTATCCTAAAGCCTGTTACACTCTTGACAGAAATTCACGAGAAGTTTTATGTAACTGGCTTAGAGGGTTAAAATTTTTAGATGGTTATGCCTCAAATATCGGTAGGTGTGTGGATATGCATAAGCTCAAGTTGTTCGGCATGAAGAGTCACGACTGCCATGTTTTCATGCAACGGTTATTACCTGTAGCTTTTCGTGAGTTGCTTCCGCAACATGTCTGGAAGGCAATTACGGAGCTCAGCTTATTCTTCAAAGAGTTATCTACCGCAGTCATTAGTTCTGCATCCATGGCAAGGCTTGAGGAAAAAATTCCAATTATTTTATGCAAGCTTGAGCGAATATTTTCTCCCAGTTTTTTTGACTCAATGGAGCATTTACCGGTTCACTTGCCATACGAAGCGAGCATAGCTGGTCCCGTGCAGTATCGCTGGATGTATCCTTTCGAGAGGTAAATATATACATCATTAAGATATGTTGACATTTCAAATATTATTTCATTGCAAGAAAATTGGTTAATTTTTTGTTTCAACTTTACATATAGGTATCTTAAGAAGTTAAAAAATAATGTGCGTAATAAGGCAAGGGTTGAAGGTTCTATATGCAATGCACACTTGGTCGAAGAAGTTTCAGCTTTTGCCTCACATTACTTTGAGGGTCACGTCCACACGAGGAGCCAAAATCTTGGTCATAACGATGACGTATGTGTGGACGAAGGAGAACCTAATGACGGTAGAATATAAATTTTTAAAGGTATCGGTCATTCATTTGGTGGGCAGAAGTCAAGAAATCTTAGCGATATGGAGTATAATGCAGCACATTATTACATCGTAATAAACTGTAGAGAAGTCGATCCATATATTGAGTAAGTGTATACTTCAATGCTAAATTAAAAATTTTAATTTAAATTACAATATACCATAATATTTAATTGTTAACATCAGTTTTCATCCTTTTCATCCCATAAGGATGTTTTGTGATAGACAACGACAGATGAATCCCGACATCAGTCAAGTTGCAATTGGGCAGAAATTAGAAACGGAGTTTGCTTACTGGTTTTATGAATTTGTGAGTAGTATCACTCAATCAATTTTGATAATGGCTTTTATTTTTTGAATTGGATGTGAATAGCTTATTAATTTATAGGTCAATAGTCCATGGTCCACAACCGACAATATTTTCATTAAATGTCTATCGCAATGGCCATTGAAGACTGTAACAACCTCTACTGGCTATTTTGTAAATGGGTACAAATTTTAGATTGAACGATTAGCAGCTTCAAGAGGCACGCAGAACTGGGGCGTGTGTGTTAAAAGGAGAAAGTGTTGGAGCAAATATGCAGGATTATTATGGAAAGTTAGTAGAGTTGGTTGAAGTTGAATATCCCGGTTGGCCTATGAAACGAACCGTATTGTTTCGTTGTGATTGGTTCGATCCGACAGTTCCTGTGGGCAAAAGGGTTCATAACGACTACAATTTGGTTGAAGTGAACAATCGACGAAGATTGCAGAAATATGACCCATTCATCCTTGCATCCCAAGCTCAGCAAGTCTTTTACTGCGGATATCCAAGTTTGCACAACGACAAGCGAGATTGGTGGGCCGTTTCTAAAATCGTCCCACATTCAACAATCATATTAGAGGAGAGTTCATCAAGTCAATCAGCCGAGTGCCCTGCATTTCAAGAGGATGAGATGGAAATGCATGCAATTGAGGACGACACAAGGGCTCCTGAAACATCACTTAGAGATCCAAATGGTGATGTCCAAGAAATTGCGGATGCAAATGTTCGGTTTCCTTCCGATGATAATGAAACTGAATCGCAATCCGATACGGCATCGGATGTTGAACCAACATTTCACGAAACAAATGACACCGATTAAACATAGAGGTTTTTTAAAATTTAACTTTTTTTTATAAGTGTTAAATTTTTACATAGTCAATCATTAATCGTAATTTAATTGTATGAATCTTTAGTATTTTCAGTATGACGGGCAGAGGTAGATCTACCGACGACAGATGGAGTGAGTAGGGACGTAGCCCTGCTACATCAGATCATATGAGCGTCGGAGATGGAGAGTTTGGATCTTCAGCAGTCGCACAGCCTTCGATCTCTCCAGCAGTATTACCATCCAGCCGATCGGCACATACCTCCGAGAGTTCTTCCACCATCGGTCGTACCATACTTCGACTTGATGCTCAGGGGCTGTAAGTATATACTAATTAAAAATATATTATGTTTTTAAGTCAATTATTTATAAACATGCATTTTTTTAACAGATTCATTGAGCAGCATCATGTATCCAGCCACATCAGCGCCATATTTCAGAGCGTGCAAATCCCAGTGGCTACGATTGGCGCCACGTATCTCCAGCCACAAGGGAGTTTTATTTTTCTGAGTTTCAGGTAAACTTATTAAATACAATTTATCACTGATATAAAATTTCTTAAACTTAATACAATAAATTTAGAAACTAACTGTTTATTTTAATGCAGAAAAAGTTTACGTGGGATCCTGCCAGCCATGATGCCATTAGGGCAGCATGGGAGGCTCTGACGGGACGCCGATACTCCAATATGCTTCATCGTTGGAGGTCATCGGGTCAGCATCCTGCGCACGTGCTAAAGGGTATTTGGCACGAGTGGCAGCAGGCCTGACAGTCCGATGGCTGGCGCAGGAGGTCCGCATCAGCCAGCACGAACCACCGATCTGAGAAGGGCGGTCCTGGCACGGGTCTCTCCCGCCATACTTCGGGCTCTATTTCGATTCAAGAGCACAGACGGCGTATGGTAAGAAAACATAAATATTTTAATTACTATTTTAGTTATTTACAAATATTTGTATTAATATCATTTTTTTAATGTTATAGTATGAGCAGGAGGGCGGAGATCCTGGTGAGTTTCATCTATTCAGGGCGACACACACCAGGAGGGATGGTTCCTGGGTCGACACGCGATCACGGAAGGTTGCGGTAAGAAATTAGATTTATGTAGTATCTGTTTAATTTCTAAAATTTTATTTCAAAAATTTATTAACTCATTTATTGTTGATTTCATAATTTAAAGACACGAGTCGAGGAGCTTCGCTCCTAGGCATCGCAGGTCGACTCTACTGATGGGGAGACGCCCATCGAACTCTCAGCAGAGGAGAGTCGGCGTGTGTTTTTGGAGGCTGTTGGTGCCCAGCCGCGAGACCGCAGGGTCTATGGTCTGGGCACTAGAGCTTCTACATATTTTTCCCATCAGGCCTCTAGCTTGCGAGTTTCTGGTGATCTTCCTCCCGAGAGTTTACATGACCTTCAGAGATCTATTGCAGAGGAGGTTCGGCAGGAGGTCGAGCAGGATTTCGAGGATCGTATGCGAGGCCGAGATCAGGAGATTGTAGACATGCGAGATGAGATGCATTATTTGCGGGATATAGTTAGCCACTTGTCGCAGAGTCTTCAGCCTCCACAGCCTCCACGTGATCGCTCAGATTCTTGATGTAATTTTTTTTTTTTTTTTATGTTGTACATGAAAACTTCAAAATTTTAATATATGAATTATTTTTGGAAATTGAATGATTATTGTTTGGATCAATATGAGTGAAGAATGTTTCGATCAATATTTAAATGTAACAAAATTGTATTAACCATTTTAATTTTTAAATTTTTATTTTTTTTAAAAAAATATTTATTTAGCGACGCATTAGCGACTAAAATTGTATCACTAATATTTTTAAAATATTATTATTAAATATTGCGACGCAATGACCTGGCGTCGCAATAATTTAAAAAAAATTTAATAGCGACGCATTAGTGACTCAAATTGAGTCGCTATTATATCTAAAATATTTTTAATAAATATTGCGATGCAATGACCTTGCATCGCAATATTTTAAAAAAATTTTATTTACGACGCTTTAGCAACGCAAATTGCGTCGCTATTATATCAAAAATATTATTATTAAATATTGCGACGCAACTAAATGCATCGCAATATTGCGATGCAATTGAGTGCGTCGCAATATTTAATAATAATTTTAAATATTATAATTTAATTTTAATTTAGTGACACATTTGGATGCGTCGCAATATTGCGACGTAATGTTGCATCGCAGAGAATCGCAATATTGCAACGCAATTGCGATAAATGGATATTGCGACGGACATTTGAGCGACGTCGTCATTGCGTTGCTATTGCGACGCTATTGCGTCGCAATAGCATGTTTAGCGATGCAATTGCGACGTATTTGGGCATCGCAATATTTTATTTCTCTTGTAGTAATAGATCCTTTGAAGAGTCATGTTTGTTTTCAAATAATTTTTTATATTCTTTATAATAACATTTTTCCTTTTCTTAGAATTTTAGGCATGCACTCCAATTTTTTATAGACTTTTTTTAGCATTATAAGTAAGAAAAGATGAAGAAGACTCTTGCTATTAAGATGAAGAAAGAGAAAAAGTTGATCGCCTTGCTTTTTTAAAATAATACTATTTTGAGATGCATGCTCCTTATCAATGAGGGTTCTAAAATTATCAATTTAGAAATAAGACTCATTAATTAAAAGGCCATCAAGAAGAGCTCTCATAAAAAGTGGTAGGACTAGATATGTAAATCTTCATTAACCTAGGATTAATGCACTTTCAACTTTTCCTAGCTTTATTATAGCTAAGAAATACATATCTAATAGAATTCTTATCTAGATTATTTTAAAATTTATTATAATCATGTTAAAAGTAAACACATCTAAATACATAAAGATGAGAAATTTCATGATACTTTTCAAATAATTTTTTATATAGAGTTTTAAAGTCAATATTTCTCAAAATATACTACTAATAACATATATCACTATTTATAGGCATTCTGTCTAAAATTGACGCTTTATATTTTTAGCATGAATCATAATTTGGATAGTCTCAAATAAATGCCTACTCTTTTTCTTTACTACACCATTCTATTTAGGAGTATATGGGAAACTAAACTATCTATATACATCACAATTAGTTCGATAGTTAAAGAATTATTTTGAAACATATTCATCAATGCCATTGATTCTTAAATAGCCAATTTTTAATTGAAAAGGATTTTTAACTAAATTTTAAATTAAAAAATAATCTCATGTACTTCTGATTTTCTCTAACAAAATAAACCCAATTATATATCAAAAATTCATTGAGAAATAAAACCACACACCTCATACCAATAAAGGATGGAGCATTTATCTTTCTAGTGTGATATGAATGCATCAGCTATAGAGGCCGAGAAGATTATGTTTTGTTTTCTTTAAAAAGTAACTTATGTATCTTACTATATTAACATCCAATGCAGATAGTGTTAGTATTCACCTTCATCTTAGAAAGCCTATTAACTAGCCCTTTGCTTTGTATATGTTAAAGTCTGGCATGATTGACATGGGTCAATCCAGCATGCCATAAAATGTTTGTATCATGCTTAAGAGTCTTATTAACATAAGAATTTCCATATATAATATAAAAATTGCTCACTTTGCTATCTTGAGTAATTAGTTTTTCAAAAGCTTTATTATTCATAGAAATAGGAGAACTAAAAGATGATGTAAGAGATAAATCACCAATAATTTTGATAGGATGAGTGAATCATCAATGGTAGCAATAGCATCAAAACCAAAATAATTGTATAGAAAATTAGATATATTTTTCTATGGCTGATCAGATGATTGGAATACTCAAAATCAATAATCCAATTATAAGAGATTAATATTTACCACATAAGAAGTAAAAATACTAGTATACTTGCTATCAAGGTAATTAGCATTGACAATAGTAACAGTAAGAGCCCAATTATCACCAACCCTCTCTCTCCAATGGTCTAATGTAGAAAATATAACATTAGACTATTTGAGTTTCACTCTCCAATCTTATATTTATTGGCCAAATTTTCTACATCTATGATCATTTTCCTTGAATTTATATTTTTTTCTACTTATTAGGAATACTTTTGTCTTTCATAAATTCTTTAACTAGCCTTTTTTCCTAAACTTCTAAATTTATTATTATACTTTTTATTTTCTTTTTTATTATCAAAAATAAAACCTTTTATTTTAGAGGGGATATAGTCAAATCATGCATCTAAGCATTACGAGCTTCTTAATTAACAAGAATTTTTTTTTATTTCGCTTATGTAAGTTGTTTAGCTAACTTAGAAATAATAAGCATATAAGCACTATACTCTTTATTCAAACCCCAAATTAAAAGTTTACGCCATTTATTTGCATCACAATAAGAGTTTTCAACAAGCATACCAATCTTATCAATTAATTTCTTTTCTTTCAAAAAAATACTGAAAGATTGAACGATTACCTTATTTGAGAGCACCAATATCATTCTCCATAAATTCAATCTAAGCCTCTTTAGATTTTGAGTATACATGCCTACAAGAACTTCCAAAGTTTTCTTCAGCTCCTCTATATTTTAAATATATTAATGATTATCTTTATCTACATTAATTTAGAGAATATGCTTGGCCTTTCAGCTTTAATTTCCTTTTTTTTTCTTTCCTTCTACATCATCAAGAGTTTAAAATGGTATTACCGATCTGTCATAAGTCTTCTCCAATCAAATATGACTTAATGCAAGACTTCTACTAAGCATAAGTAATTATGTTCAATTTTTTGATCTTAATGAGAGAGATTATAATAGCATCAGCTTTGATGATTCACCCATTCAATTACCAAAAACAAAAGTCCAAATGCTTATTATATTAGAGTATTATGAATTACTAAAAACTCTTCAACCACTTCAAGCTGCGAACACACAAACTACCAATCTCAAAGCCTATAGCTATGAAACTATGTAGAACGATATGATTTTATATATAGATCAAATGCACTAGCTCAAGATCCAATCAGCAAGCACTAATGTAAAACAAGTAATAGAAGAATAAAAAAATATTAGAGAAAGAAAAATATATAAAAATAATAACAAACTAAAAGTCTATCCTTGGCTCTCTCTTTCTCTCACAACTCTCTTTGATGCACACCATCGCTCAATTCTCCCCCTTTTATAGAGCATGCCATCAAACAATCCTTCTTAACTTCTTATTCTATTTCTAACCAAATGCACAATAGACTCCTATTCACTCACCATTAAAAGATAAAGTTTGTTAGGATTAAAAACCAATTACTTATCACTAAATGTCAAAGTTTGTTGGAACTAAAAATTAATTTAGGAAGTTCATAATGAATTCCAACACTATTAAAGGTAGCTCAAGATGGTTGAATGGAAGTATATTCAATGGACAGTGGATCCAGCTTGCACAAGCGCTAGCAACAACCATGTTTTCAATAAGGTGGGTTAATAAGCTCTTTTGGAAATTCTAAGCATATGATGATCAAGTCAAAGCATTGTAAGATGAACTTAAAAGCATAAATCTCATTTTTATAAGCCTTAATGAACCAAAAGGTTTCATTAGTATAGTGGAGTATCTTAGTTCCACATAGGCATCTAGTTATTGTTGAGTCTAATTAGGTCCTCAATACTTACCTAGTTTAGTATTTTGATTAGGGTATCAGCTGCCAATGTGATTATGAAAGTAGATAAAGGGTTTATTTCTTAGTACCTTACAATAGAGAAATCAAATACCTATCGGACCATTTACGTTCATTGCAGTCTTATCAAATAGTGTTATGCTTCTTATTTAGGCTATACATGATGTTGATCATTCTTTCTCCTAATTCTAGATCTCTCTCTCTCACTCACACACACACACACTTATGATGTAGCCTAATTATAAATATAGGATTCATTAAAGCATTAATATCTTACACGCAAATTCATAAAACAAAGGTGCAAGATCTATGCATTGTCTCCCTAACAACCAACAACTTACATTTGAATTTTCTTAGATTTTACTTTTAATGATCCATATTTGGAGAACCATTTGGTCAAGAGAAAACTAAGAATTTTTTAAGAATTTTTTAATAATTCAAGGAATATTGTAGCTATGCCTAAACCATCCTATTGTTTTGAGAAGTGCATAGCAATGCCATTTTTTTGTGGAATTTGTGTGCCATCAAGGCATCTCATATTATTATGGAAGCAAGGAAACCATCTAAGTTGCATAAGAAGCCTCAACTCTAAAGGTCAATTTGGTATTATTATAGAAGCAAGGAAGCCATCTAAGTTGTATGAGAAGCCTTAGCTTTAAAGATCAATTTGGTGAACCTAATTTTGTAGTTGTCATTGACTTGTTTAATTTCTATTTTTAAAATGCTTTGGTGTCCCATTAGTACACAAAAGACGCTTCTTACTATACCTAATTTTAGCTCCACAACTCAATATTCTAATCCAATGCAATGTTTTGCATCCATTTTTGTGGCTAACACTAATCCTTAGTATTACTTTTAATCTATTCGTTGCATGAAACAACTTTAAGAATGACTTCACCCATTATGCTCTCATCAAATAAAGAGGAATTCTCTTCTTTTTTTATATTTTAAGATATTTTTCTTCTTATATTGAATAGTTCTTATGTCATAATAAAGCATGAGCAGCTAGGCTCTTCTCTTAGTCCATATCCAATTTGCATCCTTAGTTTATATTTATAAAATATATATGATAATTCTTAATTGTTGACCCATTTATTGATTTTAATGATTAACAAAAGCCATGAGTATATTTCTTATGTTACTAATGAGTTTGATAAAGTGTTTTAGGGATTTAAAATGGTTAAGTATTCATAACTCGAGAAAAATTAAGTTTGGATTGATTTTTAATGTTAAGTGTCAAGTTTCAAACCTTAGAGCCGACTCTAGAGGGATTAGAGCCAACTTTGAAGTGTATCAAAATAGTTTGGCATGTTTGGCACGGTTTAGAGCCAACTTCAAAAAATTAGAACCAACTCTAAATACAGAGAACCTCCTTTCTGCTTCAAAAATTAGAGCCGACTCTAATCTGAGAACAGAGACTATGTTTTTTGGGACATAGTTAGAGTCGATCCCAAGAAAGTCAGAACCGACTCCAGCACGAAATGTGTTGACTCCACGAAAAGTTAGAGCCGACTCCATGATGGAAGATCCTTACTATTTTGAGCAACCCGATTTAGAGCCGACCCTAGGCCAAATTAGAGCCGACTCTAATTTGTGAGAGGTAATTTTTAGAAATGTTAGAAACAGCTCCAATGGCTATATTTTTTTGAATAAACTTTAATGGCTCTTTCCTTTCTCATGATAAACTCATCCATAAGTACTTTTAATGGCTACTTTGCATCAAAATAGATTAAGAGAAGATTATAAAAGGAGGGTTCTGACCGTTTGAAAGCAGAGCGGAAAAAGAGGAGAAATCAAGAATAGAAGAGAGAAAAATCAAGAGAGAAAGCTCAGATTTAAAAACTCAAGTATTCAAAAAAGAGAGTAGAGAAATTTAAAAGCACTCAAGATTCAAATATGAAGGATTTCCATCATATAGAAGAAAAAAAGCAAGAGCCCTAGTTCTTCACCCTTCTCTGCATCAACGTTTCTTCCAAAGCTTCAATCATATCTTGAGGAAGATCATCCAAGAAGAGAAGAGGAAAAGAAGAAAAGAGAAAAAGAAGAAAAGCTCAACCTCAAAGATCTTCTATCATGCTTTTCTATCTTCATTTTTACTTATATTGTCTATTTGATCATTTGATGAGCTTTTATTTTATTGTAATCATTTCCTTGATACATTTGATTTCTAATTCAATCAGGTGATTGAATCAAGTGAGGCAGTTGGCCTTGTGCAAGCTAAGGTTAGCTTGTATTTAGGTTGTGTGCTAGTGAGCCTGTGAAAACCGGCTGGGTTTGTTGTGATCCCGGTGTAAAACAATAAGTTTGGGTTATGAACTTGTAAAACAACTCGGCTATAATCAGGGTGATTATAGTGTGTACCCAAGAGTTGCTTGGGAGTGAATATAGGTGTAGCTAACACCGAACCACTATAAACCTTTGTGTTTGTTGTGCTTGTTTTCTCTTCTTCGCTCTATATTAATATTCTACTTTGCATTCTTAGCATCACTCACTACACTCTTTGTGCACCTTCACTTTGAAAAAATATTTTTAAGCATCAATTTTTTAAGAACCCAATTTACTCCCCCCTCTTGGGTTACCATCTGGGCCAACAATTGGTATCAGAGCTTGTGCTAATCCTTCCTTGATCTAACAATCAAGAGCTAAAGATCCAAATGGTAGATTAAGTTGGTTCTTCTTTTCTGAGGGATAATCCACAAACCATCCACCCTTGTTTAATGGCACAAACTATTCATTTTGGAAAGCTAGAATGAGGATTTTCATTCAAGCTTTAAACTATGATTTATGGAGTATCATTATCAATGGTCCTAGTACTCCCACACACTTAGTTGATGGATCCATTGTTCCTAAGCCCGAAAGGGATTGGAATGAAAATGATCAAAAAATGGCCTAGCTCAATACCAAGGCCATGAATGTCCTATACTACTCCTTGAATGCAAATGAATTCAATAGAATATCCACTTTCATCTCAGCCAAGGAGATATGGGATTGGTTGAAAGTTACTCATGAGGATACCAACCAAGTTAAAGAGTCCAAGATTAATATTCTTGTGCATAAATATGAACTCTTTAACATAGATCAAAATAAGTCCATCACTTGCATGTACACTAGATTTACTGATATAATGAATGGATTAAAAAGTCTTGGTAAGACCTATACTAACTCTGAAATGGTTCGAAAAATTTTTAGGTCACTTTCAAGATCATGGAAAGCCAAAGTGACCGTAATCCAAGAAGCCAAAAATCCCAGCACCTTATCTTTAGAGGAGCTCCTTGGATCCCTTATGA
The DNA here is from genome assembly GCA_900491605.1 of Calamus simplicifolius. Lineage (NCBI taxonomy): Eukaryota > Viridiplantae > Streptophyta > Magnoliopsida > Arecales > Arecaceae > Calamus > Calamus simplicifolius. The sequence goes on from UESW01000047.1 coordinate 41,850, forward strand.
CCCATGAACTTACAATGAAGCAGCATCAAGAAGATGATGTGAAGAAGAAGCGGACCATCGCACTTAAAGCTGCAAAAAATAAAAAGAGCAGTAGCGAAGAAGATGAAGATGATGATGAAACTGCTCTTCTTGCAAAAAAATTTAAAAAATTTATGCAAAGAAGGAGACCCTTCCACAAGAGAAAATTTGATATTAAAATGGAAGAAGAAAATAAGAAAGATAAGGATAAAGAGAAAGATCCATTGATTTGTTACGAATGCAAAAAGCCAGGACACTTTAGATTCGAATGTCCTCAACTTAAGAAGGGATACAAAAAGAAAAAGAAAGCGTATGTTGCAACTTGGAGCGACAGTGAGGAATCTTCATCCGAAGATGATCAACAAGAGGTTGCTAATATATGTCTCATGGCAAATAATGAAGATGAGATAAATTCTAAACCTTCAATTATGATTTTATATTTGATGAACTTTATGATGCTTTTAATGAATTGCTTAGTGACTTCAAAGTTTTAAAAACAAAGAAAAAGTTTTGAAAACTGAAAATCTAGATCTTCTTAAAAAGAAAGACGAATTTGTTCTTGAAATTGAAAAGATAAAATCTAAAAATCAAGATATGCTAAAGAAAAAAGAATTGATTTCTATTGAAAATCTATATTTAAAAAAGAAAATAAAAAATATAAAAATATTATTGACAAATTTACTTATAGCTTGAAAAGCTTAACTTACTTTTAAACAATTAAAGAGCTGTTTTTGATAAGGCTGGTTTAGGTTATAGACCACACAAGAAGTAAAAATTTATTAGCAATTTTTTGTAAAGAAATTAATAGAAAAAGATATTTTTTATTTTCATTATAGTATGAAAGGGCATAAATATTATGTGTGCAATTATAAAATGTCTCATGTGGATGTTAGTCATAAACGTAAACTGATTTGGGTTCCAAAAGGAACTATATTTACTGCTACTAACCATTAAGGATTCAAGAAGGCTTGGGTACCTAAACATAAGATATGATTACTTTGCAGGAGTGTCTTATAGTCAAAGGATCAAAAAGAAAATGGTATCTTGATAGTGGCTATTTAAGACACATGACGGATGACAAAGATCAATTCATCACCCTTGAAGCTAAAAGAGGTGGAATGGTGACCTTTGAAGATAATGGTAAAGGTCACATCATGGACTTTGGTAAAATTTAGATCACTTCATCCAATTTTATTGAAAATATTTTATATGTAGATGGATTAAAGCATAATTTGATTAGTATTAGCCAACTATGCGATAAAGGTTTCAAAGTTTCCTTTGAAGCATCTATATGCACTGTATCGAATCCTATTGATAATAGCATTATATTTGTTGGGAATAGAAATGATAATGTATACTTAATTAATTTGGATAATTTGTCTACAAGTAACCATTACCTAATTGCTGATAATGCTAAGGTAAATGAGATTGGATGGCTATGACACCATAGATTAAGTCATGCAAGTACACACTTGATTGCAAAATTGCTTAGAATGGATTTGATTAAAGGTCTTCCAAATTAAATTTTAAAAATAATAAAGTTTGTGATGCATGTTAATTTAAAAAATAAACTAAAATTCTTTCAAATCTAAAAATATTATTTTCACTACTAGGCCACTCGAGCTACTACATAGACCTTTTTCGACTTACTAGAACCACCAGTCTAGAAGGAAAGAAATATGATCTTGTGATAGCAGATGAGTATTCTAGATTCACTTGGATATTATTTTAGCTCATAAAGATGAGACTTTCTTGATATTTCTAAAATTCTTCAAGAAAGTCACAAATGAGAAAAACACCACCATAGTGTCTCTTAAAAGTGATCATGAAACTGAATTTGAAAATTTTTTATTTAAAAATTTTTGCATTGAAAATAGCATCCATCATAATTTTTCAGCACCTAGGACACCTCAACATAATGGGATTGTAAAAATAAAAAATAGAACTCTAGAAGACATGGCTCGTACCATGCTTTGTGAAAGCTAACTTCCAAAATATTTATGGACGAAAGTAATAAACACAGCATGTTACATCCTAAATAGAGCCTTAATTAGATCAATCCTTAAAAAAACTCCTTATGAACTATGGCATGATAGGAAACCTAACATTAGTTATTTTCATGCATTTGGTTATAGATGTTTCATTCATAATAATGGAAAGGATAAGTTAGGAAAGTTTGATGCTATGTCAGATGAAGGTATATTCTTAGGTCATTCCACATTTAGCAAGGCATATAGAGTATTCAATAAGAAGCATCTGATTGTAGAAGAGTCAATTTATGTAGTATTTGATAAGTCTTTAACATCAAGTTCTGAAAAGAAAGATGATGAAGAAGATACTAATTTACTTGAAAGAGATTTTAAAAAATTAAATGTCGATGTATCTTCAGATCATGAATCTGAAGCTAAGGATGATAACTCACCTAAGGATGATGGTATTGATACTACTCATAATGATACAGATCTACCTAGAGATTGGAGATATGCTTATGGTCATCCAAAGGACCTAATCATAGATGATCCATCTTAAGGTGCAAGAACTAGATCATCCATGAGAAACATCAATAATCATCTCGTATTTGTGTCTCATATAGAGCCCAAGACAATTGAAGAAGTCGAAAAGGATAGTTATTGGATGTTAGCCATGCAAAAAGAATTGAATCAATTTACTAGGAATAAGGTATGAACCCTAGTTGATAGACCCAAAGACTACTCAGTCAGAGGATCCAAATGGTTGTTTAGAAATAAATTAGATGAAGATGGCATTATTATTAGAAATAAGGCTAGATTAGTTGCAAAAGGATATAATCAGGAAGAAGGTATTGATTTTATTGTAACCTTTGCACCTGTTCCTAGACTAGAAGTCATTAGGCTGTTACTTGTATTTGCATGTTGCATGAACATTAATTTATTTTAAATGGATGTAAAAAGTACATTCTTAAATGATTTTATAAATGAAAAGTTTATGTTGAGCAACCACTTAGTTTTGAAGATCATAAATTTTTAAATCATGTTTTTAAACTACACAAAGCACTTTATGGTTTAAAGCAAGCACCTAGAGCTTGGTATGATAGGCTGAGTAAATTTTTAATTAAAAATAATTTCTCTAGAGAAAATGTTGATAAAACCATATTTTTTTTAAAAAAAGAAAAAGATTTATTAGTAGTGCAAATTTATATTGATGATATAGTATTTGGTGCTACTAACAATCTTTTTTGTCAAGATTTTACAAAGTTAATGCAGGGAGAATTTGAAATGAACATGATTGGAGAACTGAACTTCTTTCTTGGACTTCAAATCAAGCAAGAGAAAGAGGAAATTTTTAGTAACCAGACGAAATATACAAAGAAAATTCTTAAGAAGTTTGGTATGGAAACTGTTAAACTTCTTTGCACACCAATGAGTCCTTCACGCAAACTCATAAAGATGAAGATGGTAAGAAAGTAGATCAAAAGCATTATAGAGGTATAATTGGTTCTTTACTTTATTTAATGGCTAGTAGACCTGATATTATGTTTGTTGTATGTTTGTGCGCTATATATCAATATGATCCTTAAGAATCTCATTTAATTGTTGTAAAAAGAATTTTTAGATATTTAAGTGGAACTAAAAATGTAGGAGTATGGTACTCTAGAGACTCAACACTAAATCTGATTGTATATTCTGATTCTGATTTTGCTGGTTGTAAACTAGATAGAAAAAGCATAAGTGGTGCATGCCAATTCTTAGGAAGTAACTTAATCTCTCAGTTTAGTAAAAAGTAAAATTCAGTTACGTTATCAACTACTGAAGCTGAATATGTTGCAGCTGAAAGTTGCTGTGCTCAAATTTTTTAGATTAAGCGACAACTTGAGGATTATGGTATAACACTTGATAAAACTCCAATTAGGTGTGACAATACTAGTGCAATAAATTTGATTAAGAACCCTATTCAACATTCAAGAACCAAATACATAGAGATAAGACACCATTGCATTAGAGAACATGTTGCTAACAATGATATTTGTCTTGATTATGTATGTATTGATGAACAATTAGCTGATATATTTACAAAACCTTTAAGTGAAGAGAGATTTTGTTATTTTAGAGGAGAACTAGGAGTTTGTAATCCATTGGAATGATTTTAAAACCCCTAAGAATGATTATCTAGATTTTAATCATTTTCTTGAAAATCTTCTTACGATTCTAAGGAAAAATCATATAGATATTTGAATTTCTTGATCCCTCACACTTTAAGAAAAATGTATCTAGAGTTTGATGCCTAATTTGATCAGTTTTAGATTCTTTGAAACTCTTATATTTACTAAAACTGTCTTGGAGCTGACTCTATTAAAGTTGGAGTCTACTCTAATTAATTGTGCTCTCTGTCTGTTCATTAGAGCTGAGTCTAGCTACTATCAAAGCCAACTCTATTTTGGGCGCTGACTGTGTTAGCAATTTAGAGCTGACACCTCACTTTACGGGAGCCCACTCTAAGTGGTCTCCTTTTATTTTATCTAGAGCAGAGCCAACACATTTTCAAACCAAATCGATTCCAATTCATTCCAAATTTCTCTCCACTCATCTCAAACCTTCAAAAACCTTTGAATTCAACTTCCCTTGATCTCAAATGGCTCCCAAGCGATGAGCATTGGCTATTGGTGTCATCGTCACACTAGAAGGAGGTCAGTTCGATGTCCGGCGAGGCAACCCTCACCGAGCTCTTCTTCAACCTCTTCCTCTTCAACACCAAGTGCCATTCCAACCCCACCCTCTCCACAAGTTGACTTACTGGCTGGAAAAGTAATTACCACGGGAAGAAAGGTAGATTTCGACTACTTTGAATTTGAGGGTTTTTCCATTGGGAGACAGTTGAAGGAAATGGGCTGGGAAAAGGTCTGCTCATTAGATGTCCCCACCTATCCTGCCTTAGTAAGAGATTTCTACAACAATGTGAGTAGAGGGGATGATGGACTTGTTAGCTATGTGAGAGGCACCCGAGTCCACATTACTTCAAAAATTTTGGGCAATATTTTGAAAATTTTGATTGTTAGCATGACTTCTACTTTACACAGTGATAGAGGTGAAGCCTTATCGAGAATGTTAGGAAGGGAAGTCTCTGATTTTGAAGAAGTAAGGGCAAATCAGTTGTCTTTGGAATTAAGGCTACTACACAACATTTGCAGCAGAATTTTATTTTCAAAGACTGGCAGATTCGAGTACGTATCTAAGAGAAATATTGTGGTTATGGACTATGTTATCACTGGATAACCCATTAACCTTACTGGTATAATGATTGGATATATGGCTGAGGCTAGAAGTAAGAAAAGGTCCACCCTGCCTTATGGAATGATTCTGACCTTGATCTTTCAAAGTCAAGGAGTTAACATCTTGGAAAATGAGCCACAGAAAAAACTGAAGCATACATATTATTATAATATTGCTACTCTTCACTGTATGGGTTTTAAGAAATTAAATGGCCAATGGCAAAGGAGAGGACAAAATGTGATGATAGAACATGTAAGGAAAGAAAGAGTAGCTGAGACTGATATTGATTTTGTTAAAGAGGTCCCTGATCCTTCAGAAGCTGGACCATCTGCTCCCATATATTCTTTACCTGGACCGAGTACTTCAGCACCTCCACTGGCACCAGTAGCGACTACCACTTCTATCCCTAGTTCTTCTAATTTTTCTGATAGATAAATTAAGCAGCTTAGAGCCTTGTTGGCTGAGCATGAGGCAAGAATTAAAGATGATGTTAGAGATCAGTTGTTGGGATTTAGGCAGCTTTTATACACTTTGGAAGAAAAGGTTAACAATTGAGTCATCATTCAGTATGTCTTCTGATGCTTTGAAGACTGAATTGCAATCTATTTTTAACAAGATCAAAGATATTGGAGGTGACTCAGATGTGTATTCCAAAGGTAATGTGGAACTACAAGAGAAAGTTGTGACAGCTGCTTCCCTTGTTGAGAAATTGATCAATGATTTTATGAAGGTTCAAGAAAAAGGAATGGGACAAATTCTGGTGGAACTAAAAAAGATTCTGAAATGATGTTCCCTACCCTTCTCGCTCTCTAGCTGATCCAGTCACCCAAGCCAAGCCAATTCTACTCCAAATCAATCAATTACAATTCAATCTATCTTAAGTTATCTTTAGATATTAGGACTTAAAATTAACTTATGAAAGTTAGTTTGTATCTAGGAAAACTTAAAATTATGTTGTTTTACTTAGCATGTACTTAGGATCTTTGAATTATGATGTGATTATCTTGTTCTCACATGACATATATTTGATCTTGTGTACTCAATGACTAAATGCAATATATGATATTTTCTATGTCTCAATGAAAACAGCCTTGATCCTTGCAAATTGAATGAATTTTGTAATATTCAATTTTTACTTTGATTGATTTTGATCACAATCTAAGCAATGACTACCCTATAACTTCTTAACCTTTTTGTTGATAACAAAAAAGGGAGAGAAAAGAGTTGTATATGCATATGAAACTTTAAATGGATTTAAAGTAAATATGTAGTATGCACATATATAGGGAGAGCTATCTTACTCAGGGGAAGCCTAATTGAATCTTATTTGAATGATATATAAGAATGTGTTTGAATTGATAAAGTTTTTATAAAGCATAAATTGATGTTGAAATGAAATTTTGGTTATCATCATCTTGATTAAAGAAATTGCTTATTTTGATACTTATGCATTAATTGGTTATGCATATACTCAATATTTTTATCATCATCAAAAAGGGAGAGATTGTTGACCCATTTATTGATTTTGATGATTAATAAAAGCCATGAGTATATTTCTTACATTACTAATGAATTTGACAAAGTGTTTTAGGAATTTAAAATGGTTAAGTATTCATAACTCGAGAAAAATTGAGTTTGAATCGATTTCTAATGTTAAGTGTCAAGTTTCAGACATTAGAGCCGACTCTAGAGGGATTAGAGCCAACTTCGGAGCGTATCGAAATAGTTTGGCACGTTTGGCACGGTTTAGAGCCGACTCCAAAAATTAGAGCCGACTCTAATATGAGATACAGAGAACCTCCTTTCTGCATCAAAAATTAGAGCCGACTCCAGAAAAATTAGAGCCAACTCTTGCCTGAGAACAGAGACTACATTTTTTGAGACACAGTTAGAGTCGATCCCAAGAAATCAAAGCCGACTCCAGCACGGAATGTGTCGACCCCACGAAAAGTTAGAGCCGACTCCACAACGAAAGATCCTTACTATTTTGAGCAACCCGATTTAGAGCCGACCCTAGGCCAAATTAGAGCTGACTCTAATCTATCAGAGGCAATTTTCAGAAATATCAGAAATGACTCTAACAGCTATATTGTTTTGAATAAACTTCAACAACTCTTTTCTTTCTCATGATAAACTCACCTACAAGTACTTTTAACGGCTACTTTGCATCAAAATATGAATTAAGAGGAGATTATAAAAGGAGGGTTCCGACCATTTGAAAGCAGAGCAAAAAAAGAGGAGAAATCAAGAATAGAAGAGAGAAAAATCAAGAGAGAAAGCTTAGATTTAAAATCTCAAGTGTTCGAAAAAGAGAGTAGAGAAATTCAAAAGCACTGAAGATCCAAATTTGAAGGATTTCCATCATATAGAAGAAGAAAAGCAAGAGCCCTAGTTCTTCACCCTTCTCTGCATCAATGTTTCTTCCAAAGCTTCAATCCTATCTCAAGGAAGATCATCCAAGAAGAGAAGAGAAAAAGAAGAAAAGAGGAAAAGAAGAAAAGCTCAACCTCAAAGATCTCCTATCAGGCTTTTCTATCTCCATTTTTACTTATATTGTCTATTTGCTCGTTTGAGGGGCTTTCAATTTATTATAATTATTTTCTTGATACATTTGATTTTTGATTCAATCAGGTGATTGAATCAGGTGAGGCAGTTGGCCTTGTGCAAGCTAAGGTTAGCTTATGTTTAAGTTGTGTGCTGGTGAGCCTGTGAAAACCGACTGGGTTCATTGTGATCCCGTTGTAAAACAACAAGTTTAGGTTGTGAGCTTGTAAAACAATTTGACTGTAATCAAGATAATTATAGTGTATGCCCAAGAGTTGCTTGGGAGTGGATGTAGGTGTAGCTAACACCGAACCACTATAAACATTTGTGTTTGTTGTGCTTGTTTCCTCTTCTCCCTACTCTATCTTTATTTTTTGCTTTGCATTCTTAGCATCACTTACTACACTCTCTTTGTGCACCTTCATTTTAGAAAATTATTTTTAAGCATCAATTTTTTAAGAATCCAATTCATCCCCCCCCTCTGGGTTGCCATCTGGGCCAACATTAACCAAACTCACATAGAAGTCTAATATATATGGCATAGATGCATGTTGCTACTTATTAAATTAAACATTACTTAAACATACATAATGCATTATTGTAAAACAATATTATCACTTTGAATCATGCTGCATATATCCAAACACACACGTGCACACACATTGTCACACATTGCATAAAGATATTGCTCTTTTGATGACCTATAAATATATTTTTAATTTTATAAGATATGCAACCCTTCACAACTATCATTTAGGAAGTGCAACTGATTTGTCTCAATAAATCCTTTCCTTTTTTATTTCTTAATTCTTTTTCCAACTATCTTATCAAAAAATGCAATTCTAAGCACCATCACATCCTTTACTACCTATAAAATCAAACATCTTTTTTCTTTCAAAAATAACTGCATATGGATATTGATGCACATTACACATGGACATCATTAGACGTTTTATATTGTTACATATCACGCAAAGAAATCTCTACTTTGAACAACTAATAAATATATTTCCAACTTTAATGAAAAACTTGCCTTCATATCTATTACCTAGGTAATGCATTAAATATGTCTAAACAAATTCTTTTCTTTTTGTTGTTTTCACTTTCTCCCACCTCTTTTCCCATTAGAAGTCAATTTTAAATACTAAAAAAATCATTTTTTAATACTAAAAAATCATTTGTTTCATAATTTTAAGTACTAAAATTTATTTTTCACCTAAAAGTTAATTAAATGTATATAATGCATAAAGATATTGCAAATGGGCATTGCTACACATGGTATATGGGCATTGTTACATATTGCATAAAAGATTCACTACTTGTCATGACTCATAAATATATTCTAGTTTTAATGAATATATGCTCCCCTTCATAGCTATCATTTAGATAATGCATTTGATTTATCTTAACAAATTCATTTGTTCCTATTTATTACTTTAGTTTCTTCAACTTTTTTGCCATCAAAGGAGAAATTATAAGCACTAACATACATGTTTTCACTCGTAAAATAAGGGCACTGTTTTTAGATACATTGCATCGTATTATTGTTATTTGACATATTACATTTAAATTTTTTCATATGTGTCTTATTACACATCACATGAAGGCATTATACTTTTTAATGACTCATAATTATGTTTCTAATTTTAATGGATATACTCTCTTTACAGCTACCATTTGGGTAATGCATTTAATTTGTTGTAACAAATTCTTTCCTTTTTATCTCCAAGACAAGATATTTCTTAAATATACACCTTGGGCAAAAGTACTTTGATGCCCATTATATATGGTCAATGTTACCATTATATATGTGCATTATTACACATTGCTTAAAGACAACTGAATGGCTTATAAATATATTTCTAATTTTATTGGGTACATTCCCCTTTACAGCTATTATTTAAAGAATGCATTATTTTGTCTTGACAACGTCGTCTTTCTCTTCCTTTCTATTTATTTTACTTTCTTCCACCTCCTTTCTAATCCCGAGAAGCAATTCTAAGCAACAATTCTAGGCACGAATAAACCCATCTACTCTCATCAGGTAAAATCGAATGCTTAGATCTATTTCAATTTTTCTCTTTGTATCACAATATATTTTTCTCTTATAGAGAATCACTCTGTATTTTGTTTTTCCCTAAAAAAACAAGATTTGTTTTCTTAATCGCAGGTTTGCTTCTTCCATATGATTTTTATATTCTTTCTCTAGATTAGATATATCATTAATTTTCTCTAATTTACTACTGTAGTGCCTGAGAAAAACATAGTAGGATCGGATTCTACCTAGTAGGTTTTCTGTTGGATCATGGTTCATTTAAAATTTTTTTCCCAAATCATCTATTCAGAATGAATGATTTGGAATTTTTCCTTCTAACAGATTGATGATCGCTTATTTAAAATTTTTTTCCCAAATCATCTATTCAGAATGAATGATTTGGATTTTTCCTTCTAATAGATTGATGATCGATCATTTAAAATATTTTCCCCAATCATCTATTCAAAATGAATGATTTAGATTTTTTCTTTTAATAGATTGATGATCGATTTGTCTCTGAATACAAGTAAATTATGCACAAATTTTAAGTTATTTTATGACTAATAAGATCTCGATTTAGATGAATTTATAAAATCAATTTAGAAATCGAGGATAAATCCTTGAGCATGCACACTCCCTCTATCCCCCCCCCCCCCCTTCTTCTCATGATCTCTGTCTCCAACCTTCTTGTCCCTCTGATTATTCCTCTCCCTTCCTCTCCCTTCCTCTCTCTCTCTCTCTTCTGCCAAGTCCCCTCCTTTCTTGCCTCTCTATTTTAATTGAGAGAGGGAGTGAGCAAGATAGATCCTTTGTCAAAGAGAATTATGATGCACTGTTTCAAACTTGGATCCGATCACAAAATAATTTTCTAACCCAACATCAAATTATCATTAAAAATAACGCTCAACTGAAATTATTATTGGGTTAAATCAGTAAACAAATAAAATATCTACTCTTCCCTTTATAGTCTTTAAGAGATGGGATTTAATATAGAAAAGTTGCTATTTATGACAGATATCAAAAATATTTTGGAGAAGTATGGAATCCTAGTGAAGTACCTTTTCTTAAGGTATGTGCAATAACTTCTTTCCATATTTATGGAGGTAGCCTAAATTGATGAGCAAAGCTCTTTATTTAATTATTTAAATAATAAATTATACATAGGTGATTGTTATTGTTTGTATATCCTACAATAATATCATAAGATATCAATGAAATTGGATCCTTTTTGGTAAATAAAATTGACCTATAACAATCTATACTGATACATTCAACAATCAACAAACATATATCTTGTGCGGTATGTTAGCCTCCCATTGAAGTTATAAGATAGTGTAAACAATCATCAAGAAAACTTTACATAAAAATTGGTCATACTAATCCATCTATATATCAAGGTGTTTTCCCTACCTCAACAATGGAAGGAGTTCAAAAAAGAATCCACTAAGCAGTCCCAATGTCCATGCTTAGGTGGTAAGATCACAATATTCAAGCTTTTCTCCTATTTTTTTCTTTCTTTCCTCATCTTGTGGCTGATAAATTGCTGCTCGTCCATCTCATCTTCATCACATGCCCTCTAGTGATGACCTTTTACCCTAATTTTGGAGCCACTGCACCATTGTTATTTTCCATTTTAGCACCGCTTTGCTATTGTGCTGTTATTGATATTTTGACATTACATTGGCTAGTATTCATGCATGCAATTGTTTGCCTGGTAAATAAAGTCTATATTGGTGGAACATATTAACCTAAGATTAAAACTTTGTCTACATGTAGATTACCCTTAGTTTAATTATATTAGCAACTTAAGATGATGTTCAACTTCATTTTAGCTAACCATTCTAATTAGACAAATCAGCATTCAGTAGCTCTTAGTTTCAGTTAGTAAATAGCATATTATTACTTTTACTACTTGTAAATTATGAATACATCAGTTAATATAATGAATTATGGACCACGTCCTTGTACAAAAGGTGCTAAATAATAGTAGAGAAGCTCTTCTTGCTATTCTAATTTTATTAGTTGGACACTTTTGCATGATGATTGTATTCCAAATTCAATTTCAAAATCATCAAACCTCTCCCATGCCTAGGTTTGCTAGATATGATAGCATACTTTTAATAATATTGAAATATCTCTAATATGTTCTTTGAAAAATACAAATTATTTTATTTTTAGAACAAATAACTTAGAGAAACATCTATCAGCAAACATATAATCAATTTCCCTCTAACTTATTTCCAGTACTATATAGCTAGTGCATATTTTAGGTTTGTGCCACTTAAGTAATTCCAAATTTTAAAATATACATAACTAGATTTTTTTAAAAATGGTTACAATCGTATTACATTGCTTATACTGTAAATCTTGTAAGAGTGCTCAAAGGAAGAAAAGCAAGATATCTTTTAAGAGAAATGGTTTCCTAGAATTTGTGCTGTGTTCACCATAATCTACCAATATTGATGATATTTCATTTGTTTACATTGCACAAGTAAATAAATCTATTAGTCTTCTTTTTCACATTGATAAATATAAAAATTTGTAACATTGGCATTGATTCTAAACTTAATGACTACTATTTGAACTACGCACTCAATGTCTTTCTTTAATATATGAATTTAAAATTTTAGTTTCATTGATTATTTAATTAAATTGTATTTGTGTATGATGATTTATTTGGATAATCTCCATGCTATAATTTTACGAGGATACTAGGATTATTTTGAGATAAGTTGAATATCCTAAGATAATTCATTCAAACAAAAAGGATATTTTAAGATAATCTCTTGTAGATTAATATGAAGAAGTGTTTGTTAATTAATTTCACTAGCTTAGGAATTTCATTGTATGTCTTCATTACAACATTTGATTCTTATTGGAATTGAATATGCGCATAATATTTCCACTAGCTTGTACTAAGTAAATAGTGATACACAAACAAGATAAGTCAAGTAGAATCATGCAATGTCCGAATCTCATCTTTCTTAGAAAGAAAAACCCTTACTCTTTGGTTTTACCAATAGGAAATTCTCTAGTGATATCTTTCCTTGTGATTCTCCCTCTCATTCTTATATTATGGGTATATGAAATCACATTTAAGGAAAGAAAAGGAGTATGCTTAGTAGATATTTTGTAAGATTCTCTAACCATTTAAATTTCATGGTAGTCGAATAATAAAGTAATTTGAATTACATGTAGTGAAATAATGTTTACACCTAGATTATCACAATGTATACAGTGTGATGGTAAGATATGAAATAACATGTCATGAAAATCAAACATCCAAGAAAGAACATATTAATTGAGCATCAACCAGTCCGATTGGTGAAATTAACAAGTGTTCAAGTCTTTCCATCACTTAAATTTCTACTAAGCTTCCTCATTCCTAGTGTGCAAATGTGTGCATGCTAGAGAAGGAGATATTAGTACTCAAAACTAGATAGTAAGCACCTTATCTTGTTTTATCTTTGCTCAACTAAATAAATTAGTTGTAGTTAGGGATCCGAATTCATGCTTAATATGTTCCATTTGTCTATTTTGGCAAGAGTTTAGTTAGAAAAGGGATCTTTATTAGTTTAACAACATGGGAGAGTGAGGTAGAGGTGAAGGAAAAATAAAGAGGGAACCAACAATGTGGTGACAATAAGCACATAGGCAGCCATAATGCTAAAGCTAAAAAGTGAAGACATCCTCTCTATTAAAGATTGCAAGATATAAAGAAATATTTTAACAACTTAATTAGAACCTCACCCAATGAGGATGTTTAGCAACCCAAATGCATCACCATAGCGATTTTAGATCATCAATAATCTTTATCTTGGAGTAATCTTATCTCCGATAATCTAAAATCACCATATTGGTGTTCTATATTTCAGTGATTAAGGATACCTAGATATTCACAATTAATTTGTTTGATACGCTATGGGACTCCATGATTACTAATCATGTAATATCAAAACTATCCTTAATATATTTTGTAACTATCATGATAATTCATCATTATTTTATATTATTTATTAGTATACTCAACTCAACTCATCTAAGCCTTTTTCCAACTACATGGGATCGACTACATAAATATGCTTCCTTCACTCTATTCTATTCAGGACTAAGTCGACACTCAAAATATAAATAATTATATTTTTTAAATTATTTTATTCATATTAGTTTAGGTCTACCTTTACTTCTATCATTACCATGGATTGTTAAAAAATTACTTTATCTAACTAAAGAATCTAAAGGTCTTTGTTGTACATGTTCAAATTATTTTAATCAATTTTCTCTCATTTTATCTTCAATTGAGGCTACTCCTATCATTTCTCACATATGTTTATTTCTAATTTTATCTTTTATGCTACACTTAATTTATTCACATATTATTTTAGTACTGCCCAACACTCTGTTCTATATAGCATAGCTAATCTAATAGCTATTTTATAGAATTTTTCTTTCAATTTTAATAGTATGCATCGATCAAGATCCTTTTTTTTGTCTATACATCTCTATCAATCTTCTTAATAAATAAATAGCTCTCATAGTCGATCTTTCAGACATAAATTCAAATTGATTATTTGACACCAAAGTTTTAACTCTTATTCGATTTTCTATTACTCTCTTCCATAATTTCATTATATGACTTATCAACTTAATTCCTCTATAATTTGCACAATTTTAAATATATCCTTTATTTTTGTTATGGATATTAATATACTTTTTTTTTTTCAATCATCTGATATTCTTTTAGTTACTATAATCCTATTAAATAAATTGATTAACTACATGACTTCAATTTCTTGTAAGCCTTTTCAAACCTCAATAGAAATTGCAATTTCTCCTAAGCCTTTTTAAACCTCAATAGGAATTGCATCTGGCCCTAATACCTTTGCATTTTTTATTTTATTCAAAGCCTTTTTAACTTCAAGCATGCTAAATCTATAAAAAAAACTATTTTTATTTATTACGCCTAAATTATCACATCCTTCTACTCTTAAATTTATTAAATTATTTTTATTTAATAATTTTTAAATAACTTTTTTATCATTCTTTTATTTCTTCTTCTTTTGCTAAGATTCTTTCATCTTCATCCTTAATACATTTAATATAGTCAAGATCTTTTATTTTCTTTTCTCTTAGTTTTACTAATTTATATATAGTCTTTCCATCTTCTTTCGTATCTAATCTATTATATAAATCATCATAAGCTTTAAATTTAGCATTACTTACCATTTTTTTAGCTTTTTTTTTTGCATTTCTATGCTTTTTAAGACTTTCTTTATTTCTAGCCTCTTGCCAAATTTTATAATTTATCCTTTTAAGCTTAATGACAGCTTAAACTTTCTTGTTTTATCATCAATTTTTTTTTAATAGTTCTACTCTTTTGATTCTCATAAAACTTCTTTTGCTATATTTTTTATGCATTTAGTTACTTATTTTTACATTAAGTTAGGATCACTATCTATATTCGTATTTATTTGTGTTATTAATTTTTCTTTAAATAATTCTATTTTTTTCTTTTAAATTTTATCATTTAATTTTTGAATTAATAGTTTTACGTTTTACTTCAGATGTTATTTTTATCCATATGTCGCTACTATTATATATTTAGATTAAATTATATTAATTTTTATAAATTATAATATGATATTATAATACGATATTCTTATAATATAACATTATAATATTAAATTTTATTATATTAATATGAAAAAATATGAAGCATTCTTTTTATGTGAATGAGGGATACTTTGATCCCTAAATCTTAGCATGAGGTCATTGCCTTAAGAAAACCCATCCTTAAGGATGTGCATGGAGTCATTGGGTTGGACGAAATTCTCGAGATGCATGATGCACGATCATATCATATAAAATCATCAAAGTGTAACCAATATTGTGATCTTATTACCTTTACTTAGATCACCATCAATCATTAATGGATAATCTCATACCAAATACCCTCCAAAAAGGCTAGTCTGAATATAGTATTTAGGCTTCTTTGTTTTGTATGAGTACTTAAGATCTATCCAGTGTATAACTGATGTGAGACTAAATATATGCCAGCATGAATTCTCACGTATTCTCCTTATTTAAACCTTAGCATTTTTGCAGAGCTAAGGATAATAATTTAAATCTAATCAAATCTAGCAATTATAAACACCATGACCAACCAACCCATTGCTACAACAAATTTCTGATTTTTCGACGCTAAAAATGTCATTTACCGACGCTTTAAAGTGTCGAAAAATATTCTCCCGACGCTTTTACACGCGTCGTGATACTGGGGGTGGAGACATTATTTGCCGACGCTTTTGGAAAGCGTCGGTAGAGCGTCGTGTCGTACCGATGCTTTAAAGCATCGGTAAAGATTGATCTAGCTGATGCTTTAAAGCGTCGGCATGAATAACGTCGCTATATTCCAACGCTTTAAAGCGTCGGAATGTACAATTTTCCCGACGCTTTAAAGCGTCAGAAAATGCATAGTCAACCCCAAAGGGTCTTTTTGTAGTGTCCCTTAGTCCATGTAGGCTATATATGGGTCAGGTCTACTTTGATATTATGTCTAATAACCCAAGATCTTACCCAAAAAGACTTATGAAAAGTATTATTTGAAATTCTTTATCCTGGTCCATAACTAATGCAAGACTAAACACATGCTAATATGGGATTTCATACAGATTTGTGAGAGAAAAAGATGCCTGTGAGGGGACATATCACAGCCATGGAACTAAATATCATAGTGGCATGATAGACAAAGTTGTAGTCATGATCATAATAATACCTTAATTAAGTTCAGCTTCAAGCTTAAAGCTGAGCGCCACCTTAATAAAAAAACATCACATCCTCCACATTTCAGCATTTCCAGTATATTAGTTTTTCCTTATTAATTTTTTCAAGCACCACCACATAATAGGGGAAGACAAGGAAAAGAAAAACAACAAACTCTTATCCGTTCCTCTCTTCACCCAACCTTAGTTCTTATGAAAAAATGCACGTGTATCACATGTGCAAGACTAGTGACAATATATAGTGAGAGGGATGAAAGTGGATTGGATGAAAGGGATAATGGTAAATCCATATCCACATCTATTAACATTTGGCAAATATGGATGCAGATAGGGATATCAATTGAATGCAAAAATGTATATATTTATTTATTTTTAAATGGATATAGGTCCATATTAGATATTAAAGTTTCATATATAAATATGGATGTGAGTTAGATAGTTCAACATTATGACCATAAAATCAAATATATCATTGAATAGGAAGTGAATTAAGTCCATAAACAAGTATGTATGGTCATTTATTTTCCTTAAAAGTTCATGGATGCTACATAGTTTAAGCAGGATTATGAGTAAAATTGGATATTTAGATACAAACCGTATAGTTGTCTATCTACAATTGTATCCATTTTTCTTTGATGGATATGAATATGAATATAAATATTGGTCTAATGCTCTAACTTGTATCCATGTCTAAATAGTTTTAAAAACAAAAATAGATCTGGATGGATATTGTTCAATTATTATGTTTAGTGATAATAAATTTTAATTTCAAGTGAAAGAATGGAGCACGATTTCCCTATGGCATGCTCTTCTGGTAATTAACTTATTTGTTTGATTGGCCCACAAGCAATCTATTACCCCCTCATCAAGTGAGCTAATCGTCAATTGCGACATGCAACCACGGTATTAAAAAACAATGCCAAAGAGGAAACAAATGTTAAGAGGGGAAATCATAGGTTCAAAGGAGAACAATTTGCATCACAAGAGCAATCATGGCAACTCACATAGAACTCAGAACGATACCTAAGAAATGGAAGGCAACGACATATAGAAAGAGAACCGTGGAGCAATGGAAACTAAAATGAAGGTGATGGGATCTATGATGATAGAACACTTATGACGAAGATTGAAACCTATTAGGACTACATGATGTGGCTCATCATAAATTGAAGGATGCTCAATATTTATTTTGGCATTAGGCTACAAATTGGTCTAATGTATCATATCATTTTTCTTCTTCGTATGTTGCCTCTACTTTCATCATAATTGAAAAAAAAAAAAAAAAAACATGTTCGATCTGTTGTTCTCAAAATACATGTAAAATGGGGAAATGAAAATTTTGGCCTTTTGAGTTTCATTACGATCATGGGCATGGGATGCTTAGAATTACATAGTTTAGTCCCTAAAATTGTCTATATTTATATATGAATCCATATATTTTCCATATTTATATTTCAGTTCCTAAAATCTCATTATTACTTATACATCCCTGGCATGAAAATGAAATATTCTCTTGGCTTTTCTTTCCCTTGAAGCTATTAAAGGCTTCTTTATTCCTTGAGTTAAAAGATGTTGATCTTGAGGCAAATCTTTGCAGAAATCAATGCTTCCCATATTTTTCATTGAATGAACACCTATGACGAAGATTGAAACCTATCCGGACTGCATGATGTGGCTCATCATAAATTGAAGGATGCTCAATATTTATTTTGGCATTAGGCTACAAATTGGTCTAATGTATCATATCATTTTTCTTCTTCGTATGTTGCCTCTACTTTCATCATAATTGAAAAAAAAAAAAAAAACATGTTCATTCTGTTGTTCTCAAAATACATGTAAAATGGGGAAATGAAAATTTTGGCCTTTGAGTTTCATTACGATCATGGGTATGGGATGCTTAGAATTACATAGTTTAGTCCCTAAAATTGTCTATATTTATATATGAATCCATATATTTTCCATATTTATATTTCAGTTCCTAAAATCTCATTATTACTTATACATCCCTGGCATGAAAATGAAATATTCCATTTTTGTTCTCCTAACGATTTTAATATCATGTTTTCTAGATATCTAACCCTATTTCTCAATTAACCAAGCTCTGAGCCCATGCACTTTTACTATTGGCTTGGTAGTAACTCGATCCTAAGAGAGAGAAAGATAAAGTGAGCGAAAGGAGACCAAAAGAGTACTTTTGTCCTTCTACAATTTAGTCAGCCTCAACTAGGGTTCATTCAATGAAAAATATGGGAAGCATTGATTTCTGCAAAGATTTGCCTCAAGATCAACATCTTTTAACTCAAGGAATAAAGAAGCCTTTAATAGCTTCAAGGCAAAGAACAAGCCAAGAGAAATGCCAAACTCTCATTGAGTTTGAACTTTCACAAATATAGCAGTAAATGGCTAGCAAAATATGGTCCTTATGGAGCCTTATGTCGATATCCTAATCGACTTCAATAGATGTAAGACCAAGATCATCATTCCTTTTGACTCAACATAACTCCCAATGCTTATGGAATGGTCGACAGGCACACAAGCCTGACTAGGGATAAGGCATCAGCGGCCCAAGGATTCGAGAGGCGACAGGAGTGGTACAAGACCCAGCCCGACACCCCGGTCAGGCACCAAGGAGGTGCCCCACGATAAGAGCTGCACCGCACAAGATGGGGGAGGTGTTAGCAGGGGGAACCGTTGGGGCCGACGATGCATCCATTCGGGAGGGCGATGCGAACATCGTGATGCGGCTCGAGGTCGGACAATGACAATGGACAGACAAGCCCAACTAGGGATAAGGCATCAGCAGTTCAAGGATTCGAGGGGCGACCGGAGTGGTATAAGACCCAGCCTGATGCTCTGATCGGGCACCAGGGAGGTGCCCTGTGACAAAAGCTGCACCGCTTAGGATGACGAAGGGGAGGAAGGGGGCAAAACGTTACCTCCGAGAGGTTCCCGAAGGCAGCAACCAGGGAACATTGTGGGCACCAACGCATCGGCAGGCCGAGCACGGGGTTCTAAGGCTGGCTTGCTCAAGGGCCCATGCTCACACAGAAACTCTACTACTGTCATGGGGCTAGGGGTTTTTTTTTCAAGGACCACAAAAGCAACCTAGCCTCGCAACCGGCCTTGCGCGCGTGTGCAAGTCAGTCTCATAGGGTCGGCTGCTGGATTCTAAGAAAATATTGATTTTTCTTCAATATATATGTATGGATGTATATGTATTTGGAGAAAATTGTTAAAGGAAATGATATGGTGGTAAAGCCATGTCTGTAGTAGATTTAGAAATAAGCTATCATAACCCTCTTTAAAAGTAAAAAAAGGAGATAGATTGATTTTAAAAAAATATTAGATAAATTGATTTGAACTATTTCCTTTTCTTAAAAAGAAGCAATGCAAATGTAGAATCTAAATCAAGGTATAAGATGGTTGTCCTTATTTCAGCAACTTTACAATGGGTAATAGTTGTCATTGTTATTATTCGCATGCTCCACTACCATGCAACTCCAAGTGCTCAAGCATATTTTTTTGATACCTAAAGGCTACATTTGGTATATAGGATAGGATATAATAAAAAAGATGATAGGATAAGAGAGAGGACATGATAATATAAAAATTCTACTATCTCATATTTGGTGTAGGATAATATATTAAATCGGATTGGATAAAACTATCCTATCCTATATTTTGTGTTAGACAAGATTAGACAGGATTATAGATATATTTTACTAGTTTGACCATTATATCATAAAAAAATAGTAACTAAATATTATTTATTGTTAAGGATAAAGACAAAAGAGAGAAAATAAAATAGTAGTCGGACATAATAGAAATAAAAATGACTATTTTGATGGGATAAATTATTTCTCCTTCAATGGAACTAGCAATCATGTGAGATAAAATTTTATCCTATCTTTGCGAATAACAAAATAATAAATAAGGAAAAGACTAAAAACACCCTATTCCCTTCTAATTTGTTGAGCTAAATGTGCCCAAAAGGAACTCTTAATCTTGGCTTACTTTGCAAGCTGGTTCATTTAACTATGTAACCCTCCATTCCAATATAGATTGGGCTAAATGCTAAAGCTTTGAATTTAGAGGAACACCAAACTTGATGCATAAGAAAGGCTAAATAGGATCTTGAAGCAAGATCCAACATATCGAAAAGGGAAATCATGTGTTGAAATTTCAGAGGCCCTAATTTATCCATACAATCTCCAATATATGTGCTCTCTCTCTTTCTCTCCCTCTCTCTTGAAATTGGATAATTTTTTGAGTCCTACAATATAGCACCATCCTGTAAGGGTGGTATATAATGAGGCCAAATTCTATTATTTGGATCTCACAATGAACTAGTCAAAACAAAATTTTCTTTTTAGGAAAGACTTCAACTAGATACATCTCTCGATCTAGGAATAATTAAATAAGTAGCTAAAAGCAAAATTGATGTATAAGTTAATATCTACTGCCCATATAATTATTTTTGGTGAAAGCAAAATTGTAGAGAACCAAGAATCACCCAAAGTTATTGCTCTTCCTCTTGTTGCTTTTCAATCATTCCGTGCTTAAGATTAGCACATTGTGTCTCTAAGATCTCCTGAATTTCATCTAATGTATCATGGAAAATCTCATCTTCATGACAATAACCATCATCAAAATATAATCATCATCATAGTAATAGTCATCATAAATACAAAAATAACTAACAAAGGGATACATAGTAGGAATGATCTACATAAATAGATTGATACAAGGTAATTGAGAAGAATAAGATGATTAAAAAATCGATAAATAGATGATCAAGAAACATTAAAGAAGACAGAAAAGAAAAGAAAAGAATAAGCTCTAGAGTATGTTAAACCTTCCCTCTAGGGGGCATATATATACTCTAATATATATTAGTTTAATAGTTCATGAATAACATAGTGGTGATGGTAGTTGAAAGTCAAATTCTCAAATTGAAGTCTTCTTGCTTTGATCTTGACGAAAGAAGTCATTTCTAGCAATAACTCCCATTTAGTGGTGGTTTTGCTTATAGCTCCTTATAGGGTGGATCTATGTGATGATGGTGGACAATTGCAAAACAACACCCTCTTAGATTCAAAAGTTGTAGGAATTTACCCCTTCTAATTTTAGAAAATCTTTTAGAAGTCGTAAAACTCCTTGTGGTTTTTATTTTTATTTTTTGGGAGGTGAGAGGAGGGTTGGCGGAGCAATTCCCATAAGGACTTCGAAGTCTTATTTTTTAGGAAGTTAAATTCAACAAATTAACTAGGGATGACAACTTTTTTCGTTTGGCTGTTTACCCAGCCGGTACCATTTTTAACGAATCGAGAAATCTTCGGTCTAAATGGCTTAACGGGTAACGAGGATTACTCGTTAACGACTAAACGGATAAACGACCCGAGAAAGGTATTCTCTGCCTTATCCCCATTTATCCATCCCCATCCCCGTTAGCTTTAATATAATATATTTAAATTTTAATAGCTTCGCTTAATATCTTTTCTTTATTTTTAAAAAAGATATCTCTTTATTTTTTGCTTTTTAAAATATCTTAATAGCATCCTTGGCTTGCTGTTAGCTTCTTTTAAAATTTGAATATGCTCTTTTTCTGCAGTTGTTGAAATCTTTATTTTCTCCCTTATTAGTTGTTTTCTTTCTCACTTTTCGTTCTCTTCTTCCTTATCCAATAAAGAGGGGATTTTATTTTAATATCATTTGTAAACTCGTTTGCTTTCATTTTGAAGACTTTATTTTTACTTCTAAAAAAAAAATAGAGCACCAGATGTTTCAGCTTTCAATAAACTTGGCAAGTTAGATTGAGGGAGTGTTAATTCATAAAAAAGGGCAGTTGTTAGAAGTTAATTCAAAGAGCTTCATCAGATTTTTCTATTAGTATTTTTATATTTTTTTTAATAAATTATAAATTTAATAAAATAATTTTATTTTTTTATAAACAGCCAAATGGGTACCTAATGGATATCTATTTACTCGGTCGAGTATCTCCATCCCCGTCCCGTTAACTATAACGGCTTAATGAGGCGGGGAACGAAAATATTTTTTCTAACGAGAACAGAGACCGATATAGGCTGTCCTAGGCCATCTCTGGGCTGTTTCCATCCCTAAAATTAACTACCTTGTGCAACCTCTTGTTTGAATGATTAGTAGCCAACTACACTTACTCCAAATGTTCATGTACAATTTGTTTGTTAGATTTTGGTCGATGTATCACCATTAGCCATATTGATCAATCTATATTAAGTTTATGTGCAAATATTTATAATCTACTGAGTTGCTATAAAATCCAATGGAAGGATCACATGTTCTTTGCCTAAGAATACATTCACTCACATTTTATTTTTGATAATGATACATTAATCCCTCATTTTCAATCTCTTTTCAGACCTATTCTAGCCTATCAAACTTTAAAACTTCCAATTTTGGTTCACAAGCATGCACATTGAAGATAGCATGGTTAAGAATTAAAATGTATGCTAGCTTTTCCATGGACAAGACTTGTGTTCCTTGGTCTGCACCCCTCTCCCTGGTTTGTGTTGGCAATAGGGCCTAGGATCAAACCTAGATTAGAAAAGGTGAGATTCCCTCCACCATATATCTTACAAATACAAAGGCATATATTAGATCTTTCAATAACTTTGGATATTTTGCAAATGTTGAGTAGTATCACCTCACTCCACAAATCACATCTCATGTGCCAAGAAGGCATGATGGTACTACAACAAGTGGGATGTATGGATGGAAGTCATTTTTTGACATCAATGAAACGTGCCAAAGATTATGCATGTGTTGAGTTTTGATGGAGGGATAATAATGAATTTGCATGTCAAGCTTAAAAATATATGGTGATATTTCATTGTATTTCTCAAAGGAGAAAAAAACACCATATCAGCATGCATGGAATTTATGATCTTGTTTTGTACTTAACTTGAGAGTTTATAATATGTCTAATAAGTTAGCTACAAACAAGGCAATAATAAAAATTCTGAAGTGCTTACTAATATTTCTAGCCATCAGTATTATCAAACTTATGTTATTACTCTGGTTTACATGGTTTCTTGGATCATTTATTTGCACTCTACATTAAGAACTTTACTAGTTTGGCCTATTTCTAAGGTATTTTACTGTTTTAATTCTACTAATACTTTGTCTAGTCATTGGGATATATGCTTTGCTTAAATAGAATTGGTTATTCCATGGTTACCTTCTGGATTGCCATTTTTTGATCAAGATAAATTTCAACTATCTTCTTAAAAAAGATGAGATTTCAGTTGGCAGGTGACTGGAAATGAATAATGGAACCCTAGGGTCAATGGGGCCTTCAAGTTGAATATCCAGTGAAATTTTCGATTGAAGGGTTGTGCTACTATACTGAAATATCTAATAACTTAATTTCTTATCAAGGTATCATTTAAGGGAGATTTGGTAGATAATATATAGCCTACATGTCAATCAATGCTTCTAAATGCAAATTTGGTGCTCAATTTCTTTAATCAGCTGAGGATGAGTTTCCTAGGGATTACATATATCATGATTATTTTATTTTTAATATTATATTTTATATATTATTGATTATGTTTTGTTGAGAGGAGGGGCCATGGAGGCATATGGGCAATTAGGATATTCATAAGTGGATTTTAACTTATTTTAAGCTAAGGTGTTGCTGCCAAATCACTTCCGAAGAGCGTCGAGCAGGAAAAGAGCTTCATGGGCCTTCAAGGAGATGACAAGACCGCTTCCTTTAGTCAAAAACCTGCAACAAAAGTCCCAGACTGGTGGTTCCGGCGGGGACCCTCCAATGCTATAGTTAGTGGTCTGGAGAACAGCAATAGAGATGAGAGTAGTTCAGAATCCTCCCTCTCCTCGTTGCAAGTCAGGGTCTTTTATACCTGTTTGGAAGTTCCTCTTTCTCTTCGTGGATGACCATTGAATCACGTTGTCTGTCAGAAGCGGCATCGTAAGTGGTAGGTGAGCGCATAGCTACTAGACGTGCCGTAAATAACGGTAACTGCCCGTGACCTATGGTCGTGGGCTAGTGGGCCACGTGGCCACTCTAAGCACTTGTTTGGCTGCTGAGAGCCAAGTCTAAGGTTGGTTCTGAGGTTAAAACTAAAAGTCGAGATGGAGTTGAAGCCGAATTTGATGACAAGGCTGAGGTCAAGGCCGAAGTCAGGTTTGAGGCCGAGGCCGAGGCTAATCTTGAGGCCAGGCTCGAGGCCGAGGCCAAGACTGATCTTGAGGCCAGACTCGAGGTCGAGGCTGAGGCTGAGCTCAAGGTCAGGTTCGAGGCCGAGGCTGAGGCTGATTTTGAGGCTGAGGCTGAGCTCGAGGCCAGGTTCGAGGCCGAGGCCGAAGCTGAGCTCGAGGCCAGGTTTGAGGCCAGAAATGAGGCTGAAGTTGACTCCAAGGCCGGGTCCAGCTGCCATATTATTGCTCAGCTTCGAAAATAGTGAAGTCTGTTAATCCGAAGCCTGTGGAGCGTGATCAGCCCCATCATATGCCCCCCTACCCCTGAGATGGGTGGACATGCAATTACCAATGAAAGGGGCATAATATCACATATAGTGGCTGATCTTGGTATGCTAACGATTGCCAAGAGGGCATGTGTCCTCGAAAACCATGCTTCTTTAGTGTCGAAGTATCGGGTGCTGCAACTCCACTGCTACCTACTTTCATCGTCGGGATAGAGGAGGATTCTTCTCAGGTACAGGACTACGAAAAGGCGGGCACATCATTATAGTGAGGTCACAGTTGTCTTTTCCTTGGTTGCACTAAAGGCAGAAATCATTATTATGGTGAGGTCACCATTGTCTTATCATTGGTTGCGCTCCTCACCTTTTACGCTTCGGGTGGTTGCCAAAATGCTGAAGCGCCTTCTCCAGTAGCGGGCAGGCATGTGGTCAATCCAAATCAGGCGGGACGATTTGAGGCGATGAGGCTTTAAAAAGGGGAGTCGTCCCTGACCTTCGTCCTTTACTTCCACCGCATCTGTTTCTGCCTAGCCTGAGTTTTTCTGAGCTTCCCTCTGCCATTACTGGTCTTGTTCCTTCTTTCCGAGCCTTTCGTCCCGATTCTCAACTTCCTGACTATTCTTTCAGGTCAGTTCATCTTTGTTCTCATGGCTTCTTCATCCCTTTCTTGCTCCATTTCCGATTTTGAGGGTTATTCCCCCGATCCTTCACAACCTTCTCTATCCCTAGCACCCAGCTGGTCATCTTCCACCGATAGGGTTCCATTGGAATAGCAACAAGTTGCCTGATGATCTCCGTCCGGGATTCGCTCGACCATCAGTCGAGCCCCTGTCCGGCGTCGACCAGCATTCGTTGGCCCATCTTCCACCGTAAGGGAGTCCCCTGAGTGGACTGCCTCCACTATGACCGCCTAAGACATTGTTAACCTTAGGGCCAAGTATAGCCTTTCCACCGGTATCCGCCTATTCCGCCCTACTCCCGAAGATAGGGTAACTTCCTCCCATCCTAGAAAAGTCGCCTTATACGGAGCCTTCTTCAAGGCTGGGCTTCGGCTACCCTTTCATCCCTTCATCCTTAACCTTCTGGATAGATACTCCTTAGCGCCAGCGCAATTAGTTCCGAATTCCATTCGGACTATCGTTAGCTTTTTGGTGCTCTGTCACCTCCATGGGATAGAAGCTAGGATCTTCCTCTTCCGTAGCTTCTACACCCTTCGCAAACAAGCAGGGTGGTGGTCCTTTGCCCCCAAACCCACTAGGGCTCTTAAACTATACCTTCCTACATCCATTAAGGGGTGGAAAGATAGGTTTTTCTTTGCTGATGTTGAGAGGGTGAGAGGGGTCTAGGGAACGCCAAACACCGACCCAAACAAATATTCCTCCATACTTCCAAGGGACCAAGTGGCACTCAGACAGCTACTGACTGCCGACATCCCTCGCCAAGGGGAACCTTCGGCTTGCGGGCCTCATTCCTAGTGGTGAGCAGCCATGACCCTTCACCTTTTCACTCATCTCCTTTTTCTCTTTTTTTTTTTACTAAGTCCTTTTGGCTTGTGTAGACATGCTTCCACTGGTTCAAGCAGTAAGAAAGGCGGTGGCCCAGGAGAGAAGGGCCAACGCGGATGGAACCTTCACCGAAAAAAGAGCCATAGCCAAGGCAGCCAGAAAGAAGGTCGAGGCCAAAGGGGCCAAGGGGAAAGCTAGAGAGGCCGAAAGGTCAAGGAAGAGGCCTCGATCTCCATCGCCAACTCCATCTTGGTCCCCAACTCCGCTCATCCGCAAGCCTCTAGCGGACCAGGAGGCACACATCGATCTTATCGCTGACATGCCCCTGGAGGGGCCGGGGGCTGAGGTCCTGCCATCGCTGCCGCCGGTCATTCCAAAAGCGGGGGTGACCAAACCGGCCCCAGAATCGGCTCCAGAGGCTGTCCCACCAGCAAAAGAGGCAGCGGCCGAAGAGCCTCCTAGGACAACAATACCGATGGAGGAAGGGGTACCATCAGCCCCTGAGGCGATGCCCACGACTTCGGTGCCTGCCAGGACTACAGAGGATGAAGCCACCGCAACCTCTTTCAGGTCCATCCTCGAGCACAATGGTTGCTGGGCCGAGCGGATGATGGCGCAGGTATGCACGCCCGAGTTCCAAAGATCTCTCCAAAACCAGGGGACCTCCTCCTTCTTCCGTAATGCTTTTGTAGCTCATCTTTGGGTAAGTATTTCCCCTTCACTTAAGTCTCCTTGTTTAAGAATTTCCTTGTAGCCTCTCCCTGATAGCGAGTCTTATGTAGGCGGTAAATTCCTTGGCCGCCATGAAGAATGTCCTTTCCCAGGCTGAGATTACTCTCGGCCATTCAAACAAAGAAGCTCACCAAGCTCAGGCCTGAGCAGAATAGGCCGAGAAGGCCCTGGAGGCTGCCCAAGCCGGGAGGGCCGAAGAGCAGACCCGGGCGGAGAGGGCCGAGAAGGCCTCGGAAGCGGCTCGAGCCAAGAGCTAGGCCCAGGCAGAAAGGGCCGAGAAGGCCTTGGAGGTGGTACAAGCCACTGAAGAAAATAATAAACAGATGAAGTTGGATCTCTTAATGTGCCAAAGCAGCCTGCAATCCGCCAACATTCAAAGAGGCATAGCCGAGGAGCGGGCGAAGAATGCCGGGGAGATCACCCGCTGCTGTGCAGGCTGCCGAAGAGAGGGTGGCAGCGGCAGAGAAGAAGGTTGCTGAGGCGGTAGAGAGCTTCCGGCAGTCTACCAACTTTGATGAAGAGCTGGCCAAGGCCACCGCCTTTGCCTACAACTTAGGCTTCCAAGATTGTAAGGATAAAGTGGGAAGAGTCTACAATCTTGAGGGTCTCAATGACTTGGAGCCGGATGAGGCCACGGAGGAAACACTAGCGGAGCATCATTCCTCCGACAATAGCTCAGCATCGGCCGAGCCGTGAACGCTCTGTTGTATCTCTTTTTGCTTTTTATCTTTGTAAGAAAGTCTGAGTAAAGTTGGCAATTTTGTAAGCTCTTTTTACCATCAATGAAGATTTTTTTCTAAAATCCTCAGATATGCTTTGTTGTGTTGTTACTTTGCTTTCGTGGTGGCCAAGACAAGTTCACTCTAGAGTATAGGCCGAGGTCGAGAACATAGGCATCCGTAGCCAAAGTCCATGAATTGAGGTTGAGATCGAGGCTGACACGAGAGTGACATCTTGAGTGTAAAGCGCTGATTCAGCCTCACACTTGAATGCCGGCACGGAGGCCGGCTCGAGTGCCGACGTGGAATCGGGCTTAAGCGCCGACGCGAGTGACTTGAGTGCCGACGTGTGGTTGGGTTTGAGTGCCGATGCGGAGTCAGGCTTGAGTGCCAATGTGGAGCCGGGCTTGAGTGCCGATGCAGAGTTGGGCTTGTGCTGAAAAAGTTTGATTACTCAAAGATGTTTTCATTAGTAAAAAGAAGTAAGCGCATTTCCAATAGACAGGCATGATCAATTGATGTCAGTGTACATTACTGTAATACTGATGGAGATTGTCCACATTTCAAGTGCGAGGGAGCGGCTTTCCATCCAATCCTTCGATCCGGTATGTGCCGCGATGAAGTGCGTCGGTAACTCGATAAGGCCCTTCCCAATTGGGTGACAATTTGCCTCCTTCAGTGGGTTTGGAAACTTTAGCTCGTCTGAGGATCAGGTCTCCAGGGAGTAACGTTCTGGGACGAACTCGGGCATTATAATACTTTACAATTCTTTGGCGGTAGGCTGCCATCTTGAGTCATGCTTGATCATGGGCCTCTTTAACAAGGTCTAGGTTGGCTCGCAACTGGCTTGGCTTGTTCTCCTCATCGTATGATTGTACCCGAAGACTAGGAGTGCCAATTTCGACCGAGATGACAGCCTCCGAACTGAACATGAGGCTAAAGGGAGTTTCTCCCATGGGGACTCGTGGCATCGTGTGATACGCCCACAGCATATTCGGGAGCTCCTTCACCCATCTTCTTTTAAAATCATCCGGGCATGTCCTGAGCCCTTGAAGGATGGTCTAATTTGTCACTTCAGCCGCTCCATTGGATTGAGGATGACTGACGGAAGTGAACTTCTGATGCACACCCAATTCAGCACAAAACTCTCAGAAGGGAGCATTGTCGAATTGTCGATTATTATCGGTAACAAGGGTGTGAGACAGCCCAAATCGATAAATAATAGACTTCCAAAAGAAAGTCCTCACCTTGGCTTCGGTGATTTTGGCGAGTGCTTCGGCCTCTACCTATTTGGTGAAATGGTCTATGGCAACGAGCAGAAACTTTCTCTGACCAGAGGCTGGAGGGAATGGCCCTAAGATATCCATTTCCCACTGGATGAAGGGCCATGGAGCCGATAGGGGGCTTAGCTGAGAGGTTGGCAGCCATTGGATGTTAGCATGCCGCTGGCAGTTATCGCACTTCAAAACTAACTCGGCCGCATCTCCTCGCTTGGTAGGCCAGTAATAGCCTTGGCGTAGGGCCTTGTGCAATAGTGCTCTGCCCCCAAGTGGTTTTCGCAAATACCCTCGTGGATCTCTCGAAGGATGTAGTCAGTGTCCGTGGAACCAACACACTTGAGGAGAGGGTGTGAGAAGGACCTTTGATACAGTTATCCATCAAGTACAAGGAATTTGGATGCTCTCCATTTGAATAGTTTAGCTTTAGCTGGATCGACTGGGAGGGTGCCGTTAGTGAGGTACTGGACATAAACATCCATCCAGGAAGGATCTTGATTGACTGGCAAGGATTCTTCTACCACGTCGATACTTGGGGTTTCCTGATGTTCATCATAGGTTCTCCCCAAGGTTCCGTCGGCCGAAGTGGCTAGCTGGGACAAAGCATTAGTTCTGGTATTCTCCCTTCGGAGAATGTAGCTGATGCTGAAATGAGTGAAGGGAGATGCTTGTGATTGCACCATACTCAAGTAGCGGGACATTGTAGGATCTCGAGCCTCATATTCTCCCTTGATCTGACCAGAGACAAGCTGGGAGTTGGTGAAGACTCTTAGGCATTGCACTCCAAGCTCCCGTGCCAGCCTTATTCCTGACAGCATAGCTTCATACTCGGCTTGGTTGTTGGTAGCCGAGAAGAGAAAATAGAAGGCATACTCGGTTACTATGCCATCCAGACTTGCTAGGATGAGGCCTGCCCCGCTGCCTTAAGAATTTGATGCTCCATCTATGTGAAGGATCCAATCCTCCCCCCTTTCCTCGGTTGTAGTGTCTGAGGAGCTTGCATGAGGTTTCTCCAGCTGTTCCTCTGTCCAGGTGCATTTGACCAGAAAATCCGCCAAGATCTGGGACTTCATGGCCGATCTGGATCAAAACGACAGGTCAAATTCTCCTAGCTTGATGGCCCATTTTGCTAGTCGATCGGAGGTGTCAGGACGAGAGAGAATTGCCCTGAGTGGTTGATCCGTGACCACCACGATCGGGTGTGCTTGGAAGTATGGTTTGAGATGCTAGGAAGAGACAATTAGTGCAAAGATAATTTTTTGGTATTAAATACCTGATCTCTGCGTCGTGAAGCACTTTTCTTGTGTAGTAGACTGGCCTCTACGTCTTGTCGGCGTCGACATGGATGAGCACAGAACTCACCGCTTCGGGGGATGCAGCGAGGTAAAGAAAGAGTTCTTCTCCTCTCCTAGGCTTGGATAGCAAGGGTGGGGTGGACAAGAACTTCTTCAATCCTTCGAATGCTTCTTGATATTCCATCGTCCAGTCGAAGCTGTCAACTTTGTGCAAGGCTTTGAAGAAGGGTAGACACATTTTTTCTGACTTTGCTAGAAAATGGCTCAAGGTGGCTATCCTTCCTGTGAGCCATTGTACTTCCTTTTTGTTGCTTGGTGGTCTCATGTCGATGATGGCTTTGATCTTCTCGGGGTTAGCTTCAATTCCCCTCTATCACCATAAATCCCAGGAATTTGCTATCTGCGACTCCAAAGGCGCACTTCTGTGGGTTCAATTTTATCCGGTATCGGTGAAGGTTGTCGAAGGTTTCTGAAAGGTCAGCAACATGGTCGTCAGCACAAATTCTTTTCGTTAAAATGTCGTCCACGTACACCTCTATATTGCGCCCGATTTGGTCTTTGAAGACCTTATTCATCAACCTCTGGTATGTGGCTCCCGCATTCTTCAACCCGAAGGGCATGACCTTGTAGCAATAGATGCCCTTCTTGATCACGAAAGAAGTGGCCTCCTCATCAGCCGGGTCCATCCTTATCTGGTTGTACCTTGAGAAGGCATCCATGAAGCTAAGGGTTTCATGGCCTGACGTGGCATCCACCAGCTAATCGATCCTGGGCTTGCGAACCATTACCACGTTGGCTAGCCAGACTAGGTAATGCGTCTCACGTATATGGCCTGCTGCAATCAATTTACTGACTTTCTTGTCCACGGCTCTTTGCCTCTCAGGAGCAAAACTCCTCTTCTTTTGCCAAACTGGTCGACTCCTTGGGTCGATGCTGAGTCTATAGGTGATGACTTTAAGCGGCACTCCTGGCATATCCGAGGCTGACCAAGTGAAGACATCCGCGTTGACCCACAAAAAGGCAAGTAGCCGATCCCTCGCTTCGGGAGGAAGAAGCATTCCAATTCGAACCGTCTTCATTGGATCCTTCCCCAGCGGGAAAGTCAGCAAACTTTCACCCGGTTCTCCTCTCTTCTCGGAGTCTATGGGATCAAGTGGCTCAGGCATCGATGGAGCAATCGCCTTGTGAGGACTAGGAGCGGTGTGGAAACAGAGGGATACCATGTTCCGCTCCCCGCACATCTCCCTGACTCCCTTGTTGGTAGGAAACCATACCAGTAACCTCTTTGTAGAGATAATGGCATCAAGGAGGTTGATACCGAGCCTTCCAAGAATAGCGTTGTAAGCCAAGGGAACCCGAACAACCAAAAATTTATGAAGATCGTGCTCTGGCGCGGTTCCATCCTGGCCGTAACTGGGAGGGTGACTTCTCCTTCTACCTTTACAGTATCCCCAGTGAAACCCATCAAGGGAGTGGTCACAGGGCAAAGAAGACTTGGAGACAGGCTCATTTGAACAAATGCCTCATACGAAAGAACATCCACTGAACTTTCACTATCAACAAGGATTCGCTTTATAGGGTGTTTAGCTATCGTCATTGATACGATGACGCTATCATCATTAGGGTTATCCACCCCTTCTAAATCCCTTTTAAAGAAGAGAATTATAGAGTCTATCTCCTCCTCACGCTGCCTCTTGGAGTTGCTACCTATCCCCCAGGAGATCATGGCCATCGTCTTCTCTATCGGAGCGTTGTCTACACCGATCTGGGATGCAGAATGTGCCGACGGACCCGGAGCAGTGGGATTCCCTCTTCGGACAAACTTTCTCAGATGGCCCTGCTGAACAAGCTCTTCAATGACTTTCTTCAGTAGGCGGCAGTCCTCCGTGTCATGGTCGTAGTCCCGATGATAGCGGCAGTAGAGGTCTTTGTTGCGGGGGACTACTGGCCTCATGGGAGGAGGACGCCGAAGATAAGACTCACCCTCAATTTTTAGTAAGATATGAGATATTAGGGCGAGAAGCGGAGTGAAGTGCTCCTTTGGCGCCAGGGCCCAAGGTCGATTGTCTGGGCGACGAGGGGGCTCAAACTTCCTTGGTCGCGCTCCAGCAGGCTCTGGATGTGTTGGTTTCTTACTAGAACCCTTGTCGACCTTCCTTCTGGAGAAGTCTGCTTCGTCAGCGCAGATATACTTCTGCGCTCGACTTAGCAGCTTGGCATAAGAGCTGGGAGGCTTCTTGTCCAGGGAATAAGTGAAGCGGGAGGGACGAAGTCCCCGCTTCAGGGCTAGAGTGGCCACGGAATCCTCAAGATTATAGACTTCGAGCGCAGCCTCCTTGAATCGAGCTACAAAGTCTTTCAAGGTTTCGTCACTCCTTTGCTGGACAGTAAATAGGCTATTAGCTACCCGGGGATCTTTCGGCATGCATTGAAGTGGGCCAAAAAGGACCACTCCAGCAGCCGGAAGGAATTGACATTGCGCGGTGGCAGGCAAGAATACCATGCCCGTGCAGCATTCCGGAGCGTTGCCAGAAAAGCGACACAAAGGAGAGAATCTATGGCCCCTTGAACTTGCATGAGAACCTTATAACTCTCCAAGTGATACAGGGGGTCTATGGTGCCATCATATGGGTCCAACTGGGGAAGATGGAATCGGGATGGTGGAACCGGTTCCTCCATAATACGATGAAATAGTGGGGGACGGTGATCATAGTCCGTCTTGTGGGGTTGGTAATCCTACGGCTGAGCTCCGCCAGCCGCTGATGATACTCATCCAACCGTCGCTTTTCTCAGTGAGCAATTCGTTTGTTGACAGAATCTTCCCGTGAAGATTCAAAAGACGAGCGGGGAGAGGGATGCCGGTGAAGAGGGTGCACCTGTGCGGGTTCCTTCTCGCTACGCCGCTAGGGAAGGCGGTCGGAGTGATGGGAAGGAGATCGTGGCCGTTTGGAGGTCTTCCGGTGATGGGGTCTCGAAGATGTATGACAGAAGGGCTCCAGGGGAGTCCTGTCATTATGAGATTGGCCGGCTCCCTGATCCCCCGTGTGGAGCATAGGGAGCGAAGGTGGCAGTGGCATAGTGGCGGAGCACTGTTCTTGCAGCCCTTGAACCACCGCCATCAGATCTTGGACTTGTTGGATCAGGGTGGCGAGCTGGTCAATTTGGCTAACCTGCAGCTGCATGGGAGGTGAAGTAGGGAGGTTGGTCTCTGGCTGCTCAGCCCGGGAGAGGTGCCTCCTAGTCTGACTGGTAGAGGCCTCCTGTGTACATGTAACCACCATCTTCCTTGCAGGGATAGCAGGTATGTCGAGTGAACATTCACCTAAGCTGCCCCCTTACCTAGTGCGCCAATCTGTTGCTACCAAATCACTTCCGGAGAGCATCGGACAGGAAAAGAGCTCCGTGGGCCTTCAAGGAGATGACAGGACCACTTCCTTTAGCCGGAAACCTGCAACAAAAGTTTTGGACTGGTAGTTCCAACAGGGACCCTCCGATGATCTAGTTAGTGGTATGGATAACAGCACTAGAGATGAGTGTAGTTCGGAATCATCTCCCTCCTCGTTGCGAGTCAGGGTTTTTTATACCTGTTTGAAAGTCTCTCTTTCCCTTCATGGATGACCGTTGAATCATGTCATCCGTCAGAAACGATGTCATAAGTGGTAGGTGGGCGCATAGCTGCTAGACATGCCGTAAGTAACGGTAACTGCTCGTGACCTGTGGTCGTTGGCTAGTGGGCCACGTGGCCACTCTAAGCACTTGTTTGGCTGTTGGGAGCCAAGTCCGAGGTCGGTTCTAAGGTTGAAACCGAAATCCGAGATGGATCTGAAGCCGAATAAGAGGACAAGGCTGAGGTCGAGGCCGAAGCCAGGTTCGAGGCCGAGGCCGATCTCGAGGCCAGGCTCGAGGCCGAGGCCAAGGCTGAGCTCGAGGCCAGGTTCGATGCCAAGGCCAAGGCTGAGCTCGAGGCCAGGTTTGAGGCCAGAAACGAGGCTGAAGTTGACTCCAAAGCCGGGGCCAGCTGCCATATTATTGCTTGGCTTCAAAAACCATGAAGTCTGTTAATCCGAAGCCCGTGGAGCGTGATCAGCCACATCATAAGGGATTGCCTTTAACATATTAAGTTTATTTGAGCATTTATGAGCCTCAGTTAATGGCTTTCTACCTCCCCTAATCATCAGGACTGCATTTGGATTATCTTGCATTAGTTCCCACATTAAACCTTTGCAGTTGCTCTTTCTATGTTGTTTATATCATTTGCTTACCTTTCTTTATGTTAGTTCTCAAATCTATCCCTCTAGTTTTCTACATATTTACTGCTATGAAAGTTCATCGTATCGAGAATCAGTAGTGTTTTAGTGCCAGACTGGTACTAACCAACGATATACTAATCATCTTATACTGAACCAACGATGTATCAATTAAGTGAACCGAAAGGTTTCAACCTATCAACAATCCCATACTGAGCCGAAGTGAGAAGTTTGTCATGGTACAAGGCAATTCGATATGGTGCAAAGTAAGTATAAGGTTGGGATGGGCGAGATGAAATGGTTTTGAATTATATAGGATGGTTTAAAGTGGTATTGGTTCTTAACCATTTCAAAATGATGAATTGTACCAGTTCCACACAATTATGATTTAGAATGGCCTATATCAAATGGCTCAGTATGATTTGGCATACCTTTCCCTATCAACATCACCTCTGCTCTATCCATATGTATAGGATCTAGAAATTTCAGACAATAGATTATAAGTACGTGGCAAACTGATAATAAAACCTGTTCTTACATTGGTATCGGTGTATTTTGACATCTATATCCTGAAGTACCCAATGCATTATATACTTCATTGAAGTTGGAGAGAGGTACCTTGACTACAATGGTGTATGATACATTTGCATGCCTTTTATTAGACAGGACTTTATATATGGTAACTACTTTGGGCTGCTTTATGTGCTACTTGTCTGGCATTTACAACATGTCCATGCACTGATTAACTTCTTGTTGCAAGACACTTGACATAAATTTCATCCATCATTTTTCCCTTGAGCTTATGTTTCTATAAGTTTCATACTCGAAGAACCATTTTTGTGTTTATTCCAACCACGCCAGTAAAGGATTAAAAGAGGCTCGTGTTTTCATCTTTTATTTCTTGTTTTCAAAGGTAATGGGTGGAGGACCAAAGCATCTAAAGAAGCTTGTTTCTTTTAGCTAGTACTTTGTCTATGATTTCTTGTGTTTTAATCATATAGCATCATTTATCAAATGTTATTGGGTCCTGTAATTATGATGATAAAAAGACAGAAGAACATTATGATAATATTTTTCTCCATTATGTCATTGCGTTTAATTCCACCTAAAAGAAGCTAAACGCCATGTCTATCTCTGATATACGCTGTGAATGCCAACTGCACTCTTTTTATGCTTGAAATTCTTTTGTCACCACAATGCAGTACGCATGTAAGGCTTTCAGCATTGTTTTAAACAGCTCGGTTGTTCAGATCTAACCTTGATCAGTGTGGTCATATTATATATACATTCTTCTGATTCATTTATTATGAGTCTTGTATAACTTAATTTGTAACATTTTTAATGCTCAGCAAGCTTGTTGGTGCATGGTGCATAACTTTTATGATCCAACATCTCTGCACAGTTAAAACATACACTTCTTTTTGCAGATTCTTTCATATTACCAGCAACGATCCTGAAGGAAGGACAATGGCAGTTAGGAAAGACCGAATCAGTCTCTTGCCAGATAGTCTACTGCACAACATTCTTTCTAGAGTGCCCATACAAACGGCTGTAAGCACCAGCACCCTGTCAAAAAGATGGAGGCACCTCTGGAAAACACTGCCTGATCTCGATCTTAATGAAGATCTCTGGAAATATTTCATAGACAAAAGTCCAGTGAGCCAAGATCGTCTCAAACTAGTGGCAAGAGACTACGCCAAAGTTGTGGACTGGATCATGCGACGGCATAATGGTCCTGTTCTGAGGACGTTACAGATCCGTATGGCTGAAGGGAGGAAGCATCGCTCTTTGTTAAAAAAGTGTGTAGGAACTGCTTCTGAGAAACAGGTTGAGGAACTCTGCGTCAGATTTCAAGGAGAACTGCAACCGGAGATCCCTCAGTTTATCCTGAGAATTGATTCACTGACCTCACTTCGCTTGTGTTACGGCCTGATGACAAGTTCTCTTCGTTTCATGGGTCTGCCAAATCTTAGGAGACTTTATCTCAAGTGGGCCGTATTAGGAGACCACCAGCTCCCCACGATACTTAAGAATGCCCACACCTGGAGAGCATAGATTTAGAAGATGTGCTGTTCTATATGATATCAAGATCATCACTCGAAATCCAGCCTTTAAAAGCTTACAGCAACCCAGTGTAGCCCACTCGTCGACGGTATTGAAATAGATGCTCCTTATTTAAGGAGCCTTCACTACTCAGGGCGACAGGTTAATTTCATTCTGAGGAACATAACCATGTTTCAAGATGTTTTAATTGACATACGTAGGAAGACCGGAAATCAAGAAACGATGATGAAGTTCTTTTCGCCACCAAATATGGAAGTGTTGACCATACATGCTTATGCACTGAAGGTAAGTTATTCCTATTGCATCTCTTTTCAGTCTTATATATATATATATTTATAAAGTTTGCTTATTAGCTAACGTCAACAGGTATTTCATGGGATGTCGAAACAGGTTTCTGTTCCAAATGTTAGGATATATTGTCTCAAGTATTGAAATAAAAAATCTAGATAATGCTAGCTAGAATATATTACAAATGATAAATATTAATTAAAGATGACAATTATTAAACTCAAGAAAAAAACCAATCTAGATCAAGGTATATGTGGCACTACCACCTATACTTGGCTAGCTCTTCATGTAAGTTGTTGATGAATTATTCTAAGCTACAATGATGGGGCTTAATCTGGTCTTCCTACCATGATCTTGATCATGTGATCTAAAAACTCCTTTAGATGCCCAAAACTTGAGAAAGGAAAAATTAAGAGTAGTGAAACCTGGAGAAAAATCAAAAGAATAGAGAAAAGTTGCTGTACTTTATATCTTGGACATAAAGTTTACTTACAAATTCAGTCCAATGGTTATATAACCCTAAAATCTCTCTTGATCGCATGACACTAGGCTATATTTAATTTAAATAATTCTTTTTTCAAACTTAGGCCTCATCTTCTAAAAGCACAATTTTGATCACATGTAATATTCATGCAAGTCATGTCACCAAGGAATGCATTAAACCATTAACCCTTTCTTTTTCTGAAAAAAAATCAGACCCCACCAGATATTGCATTGTTGTCTTCCAATTTAGGCTTTCAATCGGCATGCACAAGCGCTCCTTTGTGCACCAAGTCCTTGTGTCTACCGGTGATGGCGTTAAAAATCCCTTCCCCTAACCAGTCTAGACCCAGAACAATAAAACAAATCCCCAAAGACAAGTCCGAACAAACACGATAATATACTGGAAGCAAAGCCTTTCCAACCAAAGACTTTTTACTAAGTAAACTTTGGATACAATGAGTTGCCCAAAGGCCACACGCACTCCTCTTTGTCCCTTACAAAGATCACACAAAGTGCCCGCCCCAACCTCACTCGACAAGAACTGACCTTGGATGCCCCGCACCTACACGCGCACCGCCTGTGCGTCTAAGCCACGTCCTGCCAATGACTAAGCCCACCTGGCTTAGACCTTCGCGCATCTTGATCTTGGCTGATCAGACCGCTCACCAACCTAGCGCACCTTCACTGGACACCGAATGGTTTCACCCGAACTCCTTTCAGATGGGTTGGATGATGGAATTTGCTCCCCCTTGGCCTTGAGTCCGCCCCTCTTTATAAAGGAACTCCCCAGTCACCTTAGCCACCGCCTCATAGCTATTCATCGCCCTAAAATCCCAAAAATACCTGCTCTGCCAGGTTGTCCGCGTTAAATGCCCAGCTCGTGCTGCCTGCATGACTACGGGCGCTCCGCATGCCAGATGCGTTTGCCAGGCTAGCAACCCATCCACCTATCGCCCAATCCATCCCTGCCATGTACCTGCCAGCCTGTCACCGTGTTCGCGCCGCATCCGTGTACCAGGCTGGTCAGGCTGGCTTGGCCATCGACCTGGTCGCGCGCCAGTCTAACCAGGCCATCGACCTAGCTGTGCGCCAGCTGACCACATGCCAGGCTGGCTGCGTGCTAGGTTGGTTAGGGGAAGGGATCTTCCAACGCCATCACCGATAGACGCAAGGACTTGATGTATAAAGGAGCGCTTGCGTATGTCGACGCTAGGCATTGGGCATGCGTGGGCTGAGCGCGTGTGACCATTAAAGCCCGGATGAGCACTTGTGACTCATGCTCTCTTAATGCACAAAGTCATCGAACATCATTCAAAATATTATTTTAAGATTTAAATTTTTTTATTTGAAAACAATCAACACCATCATCGTCCTAATATTTCAATCAATGCATCTTAAGATACTATATATCTATCCTAAGTGCTGGGATGAGAAAGGATGAGAACATTTTCCATTATATGAAAAAATCAAAATGATTCGTTAGGATTTAAAATCTTTATGGTAGGGATTGTTATCAAATACGTGAGTTATATTCAGATGCTATTTTATCAACGTAAGTATCTACGGTCTAACTGCAAGCATTCTTATGTACTTGATGTTTTTCGCGAAGGAACTCCTAAGGGAAAACTGTGAGGATGAAGATGACCTAAATGTAGTTCGTTTTCCAAAGCTAAGGGAAATTCAGCTACTGATGGATGACGTGTGCGCCAGCGATGTTGTTGCTCTCAGTTGGCTGATGAGCATCAGTCCTTCTGTCGACAGGGTTTTTCTCCGTACTGCTGTAAGTCTCTTCAACTATGTTTAAATGCACGTATATTCCTTGCTTTGTAATCCAATTTTTTAATTAGTTCATGCAGAGTGAATCTGAGGAGACTTCTGCTGAACCTTCAAGGCATCCGCCAATTCTCAAACTCTTTGATATTGCAACGACGCATCGTATGTACCTGATACCGTACGGATTTACTGGCCTGCCTTACGAGAGATTGATGTTGAGATACTTCCTCACCAAAGCACAGGGACCCGTGGAGCTCCTGCCAAAGGTGCCCCAAGGGTTTTGGCAGGACCATGGCCCTCAGGAAATTACAGAAGTGGATGACGATTGCAGAGGCCAAATTAGCCAACAATCACGGGAGTATTTCACCGAGCTTCTGGAGCAGTTGCCAGAGACTTATGGAGAGCTAAGGGTGGAAAGACAGGAAGATAACGAAGGCATAGAAAATATTTTACCCATGCACAGAGACTTTTAGACGGCTACAACGTTGCTTCAAAAATGTTCAAATGTTCAACTCCGGCATGTAGCTGAGGACTAATGTCTTATCTAGTCAAAACTTAATTAAGACTTCTATGTTAGGAGATATTTAATTGTTTGCGTAGTCCTCGGGGAACTTTGATAACACTCTGGTTATGTAATTATCATCGACATCTTTTTTCTTTCTTTCTTTTGTGAGAGAAACCGTCTGGAAATGTTTTAGGTTGGTACTATTTGTTAAATTTCTATGTTGGTTTGATTAGATTATGTCATCCTGTTTGATGGAGCAAGCTCACTGAAACTCGTTTAATTATTTCGATCTCTTTCGGGTGGTATATTTCGATTTCTTATCATCTTGATTGTTGAGACCTCTGGTACGAGAAATGGAGAAATTGAAAATGTTTTGCAGATTCGGTAACAGTGCTGTGCTGTTTGTCAGTAGTTAGGGAGTGAGACCGACAAGGACATAGCTTATTGTTTGCACGGATGGTTTAAACGGTAGGAAGTTGTGAATTTATGAGTCATACGCTGCAGAGACTCTAATGAGAGGTAAAATCGTCATTGCATTGTTGATCACTCACATCGGTGATGGGGTCACGCCCAGTCCAAATGCCCTACTTGCCAGCTGGCCTATTGGCGCGACATTCTAGCAACAAGAGTCTCCTCATAATGAAGAAAGAGAACAAGAGGGAAAAAGTAGCCACATCATGTGCGTGGGTTCTCCCAAGGGCCCTCTCATTAATATCCGTCAAATCAATAAGCCAGAGCATTCAATGATGCAGAAACGGTCATAATGACTTGGCCAGCATTTAATGGAATAAAAAGAGAGGAGAAAGTATAGTTCCGCCAATATGCCTCTGCAAATATAGTTCGGCAAGAATAACTCGGCCAACATGCCTCGGCAAATGTAGTTTGGCCAACATGCTTCGGCAAATATAGTTCGACAAAAATAACTCGGCCAACATGCCTCGGCAAATGTAGTTTGGCCAACATGCCTCGGCAAATATAGTTCGGCAAATATAGTTCGGCAAATATACTTCGGCAAACATGCATCGGTAAATATGCTTCGGCCAACATACCTCGGCACTCTAGCTCAGTTTCCGCAACCGCGATATGACCTTCGCACCAACGCAATTATGGCCCCATAAAGGCCATATGCATTTACCTGCTTTAAGGCATTTAATGCCTTATCTCCTTGCATTTATGGCTGCAACGTTGCCCGGCACTTTTTGCGTAAGGAAGGATGGCGTCATAAAGCCGAGACAAAGAGTTCTTGACTCCATGCTTCACAGAAGTCCGACTCGGCCAACCACATTGTACTTCGGCAGGTTCGGCCAACCTTATGCCTCGGTAGCCCGAGCTATTCTTATGCTACTGCCATCAAGGCCAGACCATTCCTCGGCCATTCGATCCGAGCTACTTCAGACCTCTGCGGAATCTGGCGAGAGAGTTCAATTCACTGTAACAGAATAAGATTCCAAGAATCATGCCAAAACGTGGCCTAGGACCTACAATAGTGGCCTAGGGACCACGCAGCCACTGAGTCTCAAGCCATCGGCCAGCTCTCCCCGCCTCCCAGCCGTCGATCCTCTAACTAACCAGATATGGATCCTACCGGCCCTGTAACAATCTGATTCGAATCCGTTTCGAATCCCAACAACTTTCAGACCTCATCCAGAGCACGTCCAAGAAGTCAGGTGATCGCCTATAAATACTACCATCCTCAAGCCTCTCAGGTACGGTGATTCTACGCCCATTTTTCATTCGCAGTTCTTACACTCCGCCATGAAAGCTCCCACGAGAGCTCGGAGGAACTCTTCCTAAGAGATCCACCTCCTCATTATCTGGTTGATCGCCGATTTTCTCCCACTGACTTGGGCATCGGAGGGTCTTCCGCAGAGGGCCACCCCAACGCCTCTTGCGTGAGGACTGTCTTGCAGGTCCGCCTAGAAGGAAGGGAGCCCATGCTGCAGCCCGATCGCGCCCGAGCCGGAGGATGGATTTTAGCGGCAACAGATTGGCGCTAGAGGAAGGGTCTCAAGTCCCGTTAAACATGAAAAAAGGAGACAAGGATCTCGATCTGAAAGAGAACCTCTCCAATGGCTAATCGGAGAAGGGCAACTTTTGAAGCCCAGGACCAGGTCGCCTCCCAGAGACCTGATCCGGTGAGCAGTGTGGCGCCGCCGCCACCGCCAGCTGAGACTCCGTCGCCACCAGCTGTCCCAGTGACCCAGGACCCGTTCGCCACACTGGTCCAGCAGGTCCAGGCCCTGACCCGTCTAGTTCAGGAGAGCCATACAGCTCCCCATCCAGTTATAGCTACCCCTGCTCCATGCCTCCCAAAAGAGGCCGCAGCTCCTCTTTCTCCAGCCACTTCTTCTGGTCCGCATGGAGTTGCGGACCCCCCATGTCGACCTAAGGAGGCCAGACTAGTCCCACAAGGGCGCTGCGATAAGGATCTCCCCAGATCTTGGTGGGCCCGATTCATCTCTCCGGTGTCCTCTCGCCACGACTCGACACCATCTCCGCCTTCTTCCTGCCTTGGCACAACGGATCGGCTTCCATAGCCGCGCTATGCGCACCAAGGCATTTATGGCCTCATAAAGGCCATGTGCATCTACCTGCATTTAATGCCTTATCTCCTTCCATCATTAAGGCATTTATGGCTGCCGCATTGCCCCTAGGCACCTTTTGCATGAGGAAGGATGGCATCATAAAGCCAAGACAAGGAGTTCTTGACTCCATGCTTCACAGAAGTCCAACGTCCAGCTTCAACCTCGGCCAATGGATCTACCGCACCACACAGAGAGTTCCCACAGGCAAGACCCCATTCCGGATGGCCTTCGGCGTAGAAGCGCTCATCCCCATGGAGATAGGACCCCCCTATCCGCGGATGCTATCATGCCTCCAGAGTCAAAGGGAGATCCTTCTCGCCCGGCGACCCTGTTCTCCGGAAAGCATCTGTCTCCAAACCGCTGGAGCAAGGAAAACTGGCAACAAATTGGGAAGGCCCCTACCAAGTGGCGGAGATCATTGGACCGGGAACCTACAAGCTGCAAGATCTAAACGGAAAGTTTGTCCCCCGGACGTGGAACTCAGACAATCTCCGTAAGTATTATCAATAGGGTATGTCCTCTATAAGTCCATTTTGATATGCCTTATTATACCTTCCTGTCGGCATGTATTTTCATAATTTGCAACGTGAATCATCACACATTATGTTGCCAAAGATTGCGAAAAGAAACAGGTGCTGCTCACCAATCCTCGGCACGATCAAGTTGCCTATTTGCACAGGAAATCTCCAAACCTTGGCAGGGCCAAGTAAAAATCTCCGAACCTCGGCTGGGCCGAGCAACAAATTCTCCAAACCTAGGTAGGGCCAAGTAAAAATCTCCGAACCTCGGCTGGGCCGAGCAATAAAATTCTCCGAACCTTGGCAGGGCCAAGTAAAAATTCTCCGAACCTCGGCTGGGCTGAGCAACAAATCTCCATGCCTTGGCAGCGCCAAGTAAAATATAATCTTGAAGGCTCGGCTACAACCGAGTAACGGTCTCCGAACCTTGGCAGCGCCAAGTAAAATATAATCTTGAAGGCTCGGCAATGCCGAGTAATTTATTTGGAAGCCTCGGTTACAACCGAGTAGCATCTTTGAAGGCTCGGCAACACCGAGTAATTTATTTGGAAGCCTCGGTTACAACCGAGTAGCATCTTGGAAGGCTCGGCAACACCAAGTATTTTATTATTTGAAAGACTCGGTTACAACCGAGTAGCATTTTGGAAGGCTCGGCAACACCGAGTTTTTATTATTTGAAAGCCTCTGTTACAACTGAGTAGCATCTTTGAAGGCTCGGCAACACCGAATAATTTATTTGGAAGCCTCGGTTACAACCGAGTAGCATCTTGGGAAGGCTCGGCAACACCAAGTAATTTATTTGGAAGCCTCGGTTACAACCGAGTAGCATCTTGGGAAGGCTCGGCAACAACGAGTGATTTGTTATTTGAAGGCTTGGCAACACCGAGTAATTTATTATTTGAAGCCTCGGTTACAACCGAGTAGCAATTAATATTTGGAAGCCTCGGTTACAACCGAGTAGCATCTTGAGAAGGCTCGGCAACAACCAAGTAATAAATTTCCAGAGTATCGGCCAAAGACCGAGTGATATATTTCTGAAGGCTCGGCAACAACCGAGTAATAAATTCATCCATAAAAGTATGCTCTTTCTATACCCATTTTTATTCATTGAATTAAATTCTGTTTTTAAAGGCCTGCGAAATTCTTATAACTCTCCTTGAAAGCTGCAATAAGAAGAAGGTCGTATAAATCCTCGGCCGGGCTGAGCAACAAAATCTCGGTGCCTTGGCAGCGCCAAGTAAAATATAATCTTGAAGGCTCGGCAATGCCGAGTAATTTATTTGGAAGCCTCGGTTACAACCGAGTAGCATCTTTGAAGGCTCGGCAACACCGAGTAATTTATTTGGAAGCCTCGGTTACAACCGAGTAGCATCTTTGAAGGCTCGGCA
This sequence comes from Calamus simplicifolius, assembly GCA_900491605.1. Taxonomy (NCBI): domain Eukaryota; kingdom Viridiplantae; phylum Streptophyta; class Magnoliopsida; order Arecales; family Arecaceae; genus Calamus; species Calamus simplicifolius. The sequence goes on from UESW01000047.1 coordinate 86,337, forward strand.
ACACCGAGTAATTTATTTGGAAGCCTCAGTTACAACCGAGTAGCATCTTGGAAGGCTCGGCAACACCGAGTATTTTATTATTTGAAGCCTCGGTTACAACCGAGTAGCACCTTGGAAGGCTCGGCAACGAGTAATTTGTTATTTGAAGCCTCGGTCACAACCGAATGGCAATTAATATTTGAAGCCTCGGTTACAACCGAGTAGCATCTTGGAAGGCTCGGCAACACCGAGTATTTTATTATTTGAAAGACTCGGTTACAACCGAGTAGCATTTGGAAGGCTTGGCATCACCGAGTAATTTATTTGGAAGCCTCGGTTACAACCGAGTAGCATCTTTGAAGGCTCGGCAACACCGATTATTTTATTATTTGAAAGACTCGGTTACAACAGAGTAGCATTTTGGAAGGCTTGGCATCATCGAGTAATTTATTATTTGAAGCCTCGGTTACAACCAAGCAGCAATTAATATTTGGAAGCCTCGGTTGCAACTGAGTAGCATCTTGGGAAGGCTCGGCAACAACGAGTATATATTTCTAAAGGCTTGGCAACAACCGAGTAATAAATTTCTAGAGCATCGGCAAAAGACCGAGTGATATATTTCTGAAGGCTCGGCAACAACCGAGTAATAAATTCATCCATAAAAGTATGCTCTTTCTAGACCCACTTTTATTCATTGAATTAAGTTTAGTTTTTAAAAGGCCTGCAAAATTTTTATAACTCTCCTTGAAAGTCACAATGAGAAGCAAGTCATAAAAAGCTCCGGCCAGAGTCGGAGTGCATCTCGTATTACCGGAAGCCCCGACCAGAGCCGAAGTGCATAAGCCCCGGTCAGAGCCGGAGTGCATCTCTTATCATAAAAAGCCCCGGCCAGAGCCGGAGGCCTCTTATCATAAAAAGCCCCGGCCAGAGCCGGAGTGCATCTCTCATTATCGGAAGCCCTGGCCAGAGCCGGAGTGCATCTCTCATTATCGAAAGCCCGGCCAGAGCCGGAGTGCATCTCTCATTATCGGAAGCCCCGGCCAGAGCCGGAGTACATCTCTTATTACCGAAAGCCCCGGCCAAAGCCGGAGTGCATCTCTCATTATCGGAAGCCCCGGCCAGAGCCGGAGTGCATCTCTTATTACCGAAAGCCCCGGCCAGAGCCGGAGTGCATCTCTCATTACCAAAAGCCCCGGCCAGAGCCGGAGTGCATCTCTTATTATCAAAAGCCCCGGCCAGAGCCGGAGTGCATCTCTCATTATCGAAAGCCCCGGCCAGAGCCGGAGTGCATCTCTTATTACCGAAAGTCCCGGCCAAAGCCGGAGTGCATCTCTCATTATCGGAAGCCCCGGCCAGAGCCGGAGTGCATCTCTTATTATCAAAAGCCCCGGCTAGAGCCGGAGTGCATCTCTTATTATCAAAAGCCCCGGCCAGAGCCGGAGTGCATCTCTTATTATTAAAAGCCCCGGTCAGAGTCGGAGTGCATCTCTTATCATAAAAAGCCCCGACCAGAGCCGGAGTGCATCTCTCATTATCGGAAGCCCCGGCCAGAGCCGGAGTGCATCTCTTATTACCGAAAGCCCCGGCCAAAGCTGGAGTGCATCTCTCATTATCGGAAGCCCCGGACAGAGCCGGAGTGCATCTCTTATTACCGAAAGCCCCGGCCAGAGCCGGAGTGCATCTCTTATTACCGAAAGCCCCGGCCAAAGCCAGAGTGCATCTCTCATTATCGGAAGCCCCGGCCAGAGCCGGAGTGCATCTCTTATTACCGAAAGCCCCGGCCAGAGCCGGAGTGCATCTCTCATTACCAAAAGCCCCTGCCAGAGCCGGAGTGCATCTCTCATTATCAAAAGCCCCGGTCAGAGCCGGAGTGCATCTCTTATCATCAAAAGCCTCGGCCAGAGCCGAAGGGCATCACCTATTAACAGAAACCTCGGCCAAGACTGAGTGACATGTCGGAACCCTCGGCTAAAGCCGGAGGGAATTTCTTATTGATCTTCAAAAGCCCGGCTAGAACCGGAGTGCATCTCTTATTATCAAAAGCCCCGGCCAGAGCCGGAGTGCATCTCTTATTATCAAAAGCCTCGGCCAGAGCCGAAGGGCATCACCTATTAACAGAAACCTCGGCCAAGATTGAGTGACATGTCGGAACCCTCGGCTAAAGCCGGAGGGAATTTCTTATTGATCTTCAAAAGCCCCGGCCAAAGCCGGAGTGCATCTCTTATTATCAAAAGCCTCGGCCGAAGACTGAGTGATATATTTCTGCAGCCTCGGCCAATCCGAGTGATACAACACTAAAGCTTCGTCCCAGCCGGATAATTTCTCGGACACTCTAGTGCAACTAAAGCACCTTATTTTACTTCAGCAAGAGGGCCGCCCAGGCCTTTCTTTAACCTACACAGAGATAAATACTTCCTCTATAGAGGATCGAATGACACGTCCCCTAAATAAGATTGCTCCAGAATTCTACTCCCTATATCCGAAATTACACTTCGGACTAGGGAGTGGGGGGCATGTGATGAGAGGTAAAATCGTCATTGCATTGTTGACCACTCACATCGGCGATGGGGTCACGTCCAGTCCAAATGCCCTGCTTGCCAGCTGGCCTGTTGGCGCGACATTCTAGCAACAAGAGTCTCCTCATAATGAAGAAAGAGAATAAGAGGGAAAAAGTAGCCACGTCATGTGCGTGGGTTCTCCCAAGGGCCCTCTCATTAATATCCATCAAATCAATAAGCCAGAGCATTCAATGATGCAGAAACGATCATAATGACTTGGCCAGCATTTAATGGAATAAAAAGAGGAAAAAGTATAGTTCGGCTAACATGCCTCGGCAAATATAGTTCGGCAAGAATAACTCGGCCAACATGCCTTGGCAAATGTAGTTTGGCCAACATGCTTCGGCAAATATAGTTCGGCAAGAATAACTCGGCCAACATGCCTCGGCAAATGTAGTTTGGCCAACATGCCTTGGCAAATATAGTTCGGCAAATATAGTTTAGCAAATATACTTCGGCAAACATGCATCGGTACATATGCTTCGGCCAACATACCTCGGCACTCTAGCTCAGTTTCCGCAACCGCGATATGACCTTCGCACCAACGCAATTATGGCCCCATAAAGGCCATATGCATTTACCTGCTTTAAGGCATTTAATGCCTTATCTCCTTGCATTTATGGCTGCAACGTTGCCCGGCACTTTTTGCGTAAGGAAGGATGGCGTCATAAAGCCGAGACAAAGAGTTCTTGACTCCATGCTTCACAGAAGTCCGACTCGACCAACCACATTGTACTTCGGCAGGTTCGGCCACCTTATGCCTCGGTAGCCCGAGCTATTCTTATGCTACTGCCATCAAGGCCAGACCATTCCTCGGCCATTCGATCCGAGCTACTTCAGACCTCTGCGGAATCTGGCGAGAGAGTTCAAATTCACTGTAACAGAATAAGATTCCAAGAATCATGCCAAAACGTGGCCTAAGACTTACAATAGTGGCCTAGGACCACGCAGCCACTGAGTCTCAAGCCATCGGCCAGCTCTCCCCGCCTCCCAGCCGTCGATCCTCTAACTAACCAGATATGGATCCTACCGGCCCTGTAACAACCTGATTCGAATCCGTTTCGAATTCCAACAACTTTCAGACCTCATCCAGAGCACGTCCAAGAAGTCAGGTGACCGCCTATAAATACTACCACCCTCAAGCCTCTCAGGTACGGTGATTCTACGCCCATTTTTCATTCGCAGTTCTTACACTCTGCCATGAAAGCTCCCACGAGAGCTCGGAGGAACTCTTCCTGAGAGATCCACCTCCTCATTATCTGGTTGATCGCCGATTTTCTCCCACTGACTTGGGCGTCGGAGGGTCTTCCGTAGAGGGCCACCCCCAACGCCTCTTGCGTGAGGACTGTCTTGCAGGTCCGCCTAGAAGGAAGGGAGCCCATGCTGCAGCCCGATCGCGCCCGAGTCGGAGGACGGATTTCAGCGGCAACAGACTCTTTGAAGCGATCGATCACTTGATTGGGTTGGAATTCTCTGCAGCCTAAGGGGTGTGTAGCAGAGTTTTATGAATGCAAGACTCGAGGTGGCACATACAATTTGGACATAGCCTGAACTCTTTACTGGCACTGTCACTGACCATGGAGGTGCACAGCTCTGACAGCTTGATTGATTTGTTGATGTGTTGAAATTTTTACTTTCTTTTTTGGCCAGCAGAAGAAAGTAGACCAATAGGTTCATATATAAATGTTGGCTTTTTCTCCATTAAGCGTATCGGTTAGATACGATTAAGATGATCCTATATTCCGATATTGAAGGATTACATGAATTCAAAATTTGAATTCACGATTAAGATAAGAATTCGTCAACCATATCCGTTTGAAGCGCCCTTTATGATGGACAAATAAGGCATAAAGAAATATAAAACGGGAAGGTCCCTACGCCTGGTCTCGAGAGAAAGTTACACCATCGCTGAGAGAGACCATAAAGTATGGAAGAGCCTTACCCTCATCTGAAAGAAAAGTCAACCGGGAGCAATGGCTGAAGGTATTTATGTATCAATCATAATTTACTTTATTTTTCATGATAAATATATATGTTTCCACATATATGATAGGGATCAATATATTTAATTTTAGTCTATCATTTGGTATCAGAGCATATAAAAATACCTTTGCTTTGATTATTAGGATTGTTTCTATTAATATACAGATTTGATAAAATTCATGTGAAACGATCATTATATCATTTATTTGATAAAGAGGGTAGTCCAAAGGAGAGGCCACTGGTAGTACCTTGGATTATTTGACCCAACGAGCATATGGTAGGGATATTAGGAACGTACCAATAAGGAAGGCTACTGTAGTATATGGGTGCGTTTGACCCTACTACCTGCGTACCGAAAGAGTTAATAGGTCATCAAAAATCATCTGAAAGGATATTATATCTGATAAACTCTTAATATTCAGTTTATTTAATTTAGTTTTATTTAAGAGATGCATCAGTAAGATATATGCCATGAAGCATGCACCTATCTGTTCGCTCAGCCTTTTTGGATATAGTTTAAATAAAAGAGAAATCCAAATGTCTCACGATTAAATCACCATGAGAGGATGCGTGGGCTTCTTTACTGAAGACGCCTCTTACGGAAGATGTGCTGGCCATACAGAATTAAAAAAAAAAGGAAATTGCAAGGCACCCGCGTGCCTGGGCTGTCGCTAACTAGGCCAAGCACTGCGGCCACCGCCTGGGCAAGGCACCCCACCGCCTGGCCCAGTAGCCAAGCTGGCCAGTGCCTGGGCCAAGCGCCCCACCGCCTGGCCCAGCTGCTAGGCTGGCCCAGGCGATGGTAGCACTTGGGCCAGGCACTAGGCCCAACATGCTAGGCCGGCGACCAGGTTGGCCCAGGCGGGTGCCTGGCCAGCCGCTAGACGGGGCCGTGCGCCCAGTCTGGGCTACAGCAGGCTGTGCCCAGCTTGAACTGCAGTAGGTTGGATTGCAGCAATCTGGGCTACATCACATCTGATCCAAAAATATTTGGGGTGATTGAGAGATTTTTTTAGTTAAATTAAACTATTGGAATTGAGTGAGGATGATGGGCTGCTGGCTCGTCCATCAAGTGGTTGGGCCGTTGGACTGGCCTATTTATGTTCAATTATATTTAGAATTTGTGTGTATAAATTTTATGAATTATGCATGCATCTTAAGTGACATAATTGAGAATAAATTTTAAATAATGTCTAAGTGATAAATATAATTGAATAATTGAGGAGTAGCCACAGCATCCTTAATTATAAAATTGTATAATAAAGTTAATAAATCACATAAATAATAGACATTAATTGTAATTAATTATAGATATAATAAAATTTATCCCATGGAAATTTTTATTATTATATAATGAATTAGGATAAAATATTAAATTATATTTTTCTAATTTATCTATAAGAATTAGAAAGAAGGAACATGATTTGATAGTTTTATCATACTGACTTAAGTGAATCTAATTGAATTAAAGCTTTAGCCCACATGCAAGTTTTATGTTAGTAGATTCATTGTTTTATATTTATATAATTAATTAAGATAAAATATCAAATTATATTTTCTAATCTACCCATAGAAATTAGAAAGAAGAAACATAATTTGATAGTTTTATTATACAGACTTAAGTGAATCTAATTGAATTAGAGCTTTAGCCCACAAGCAAGTTTTATGTCAATAGATTCATTATTTTCTAAATGCATAATTTACATTGGTAAAGCATTTTTATTAGCCTCAATTTTTGATAATAAGCATGTATATTTAAATTTTGCAGTTATGCAACCTGTAAATTTCTCTGATATAAAATGTGACATACTTGAATTGAGGGGTGATAACTATAAGGTTTAGAAGGAAAGAATTCTTCTTCATCTGGGCTGGATGGATATTGATTATGCTATAAGGAAGGATGAACCACCTTCAGTAACTCAAACCAGCACTCCTAGTGAGATTGCGATTTATGAACGTTGGGAGCGATCTAATCGCTTAAGTGTAATGTTCATAAAGACAAAAATCTCTGTTGGTATACGTGGTTTAATCGATAAGCATGAGAATGTCAGGAAGCTACTAAAGGCCATTGATGAGCAATTCAGTACTTTAGTCAAAGCTCTTGTTTGTTATGAATCTAATATGGCTGATGTTATTTATAACACATGGTGGATTGATTCTAGTTCTACGATCCACATTTGCAATACTTTGCAGGGTATGCAAAACCTAAGGAAGCCAGTAGGAAGTGAGCAGTATATCTCTTTAGGAAACAAGATGCGCTCACATGTGAAAGCTATAGGGACATGCACTTTAGTTCTTAGTAGTGGTTTTGTTTTAAATTTGGAAAAGACCTTTTATGTACCTAGTTTTTCTAGGAATTTAATTTTAGTTTCAAGACTTGTACCTTTGGGTTATTCTTTCAACTTTTCATATGCTTCTTCCAGTTTATATTATAAATCTGAACTTGTTGGGAATGATACTTTATTTGATGGTCTTTTCTATATTAATTTGCAAAGCAATACCATTCATGATGTGATGTATGTTAGGGTTGGCATGAAAGATGTATTATAAATGATAAGTCTTCTATTTTATGGTATCGGAGATTGGGACATATCTCCATAGATAGAATCAAGAGATTAGTGAATGAAGGAGTACTCAATACTTTGAACTTCACTGACTTTGACACTTGTGTGGACTGCATTAAGGGAAAGCAGACCAATAAGTCAAAGAAAGGTGCCAAGAGGAGTTCAGACCTATTAGAGATCATACACACAGACATTTAATTATTATCTGAATATGGATTTTCATAGTCCGAAATACTTTATCTGCTTCATTGATGACTACTCATGATTTATGTATCTCTACTTGCTTCATAATAAGAACGAAGCATTAGATGCCTTTAAGGTGTTCAAGGCAAAAGTAGAGACACAATATGGAAAACAAATAAAAATTATGAGATCTGATAGAAGAGGTGAGTATTATGGGAGATACATAGAGGATGGACAAATGTCTGGTCTATTTGAGAAGTTCCTTGAAGACATGGGATTATTGCCCAATATAGTTTACCTGGCTCACCTGATCAAAATGGTGTAGCAGAAACAAGGAACCGAACATTGATGGACATGATGAGGAGCATGATTAGCAGCTCCAAACTACCTAAGTTCTTATGGACAGAAGTTCTCAAGATGGTTGTGTATATTGAATCGAATTCCAACCAAGGTTGTTTCTAAAATATCATTTGAGTTATTTAAAGGTTGAAAACCAAGTTTGCGACATGTACACGTATGGGGATGCCCATGTGAAGTGAGAGTATACAATCCATAAGAGAAAAAGCTGGACCCTAGGACCATTAGTGGGTATTTTATTAGATATGCCGAGAGGTCCAAGGGATATAGATATTACTATCCATCTCACATAACTTGGATTGTGGAATCAAGAAATGCCAAATTTCTTGAGAATGACTTGATCAGTGGGAGTGATCAATTGCAAAGCATGATTCCTAAAAGGGAACATTCTGGTGCTCAACCTTTCACTTCAAGTGACAAACTGATTATTGTTCATAGTGCCCCTCAAGATCAAACGAGCATTATACAACCAGTCATTGAAATTTCATAATTTGCTGATAATGAACTAGTAGATCTAGTCTCTCATGAGTTATCAGAGAGAGTTGAACAATCAACTTCGCCAGAGGAGATTGTTATAATATTAAGAAGATCTACAAGAGAAAAGAAATCTGCAATTTCTAGTGACTATATTGTGTATCTTCAAGAATCAGACTATAATATTAGAGCTAAAAATGATCCTAAAACATTTTCACAAGTCATGAATTGTAAGGAATTTAATTTATGGTATGATGCTATGAAAGATGAGATAAATTCTATGGCATTTAATGGAGTCTGAAATCTTGTTGAGTTGCTTGATGGAGCAAAAGCCGTTGGCTGTAAATAGATCTTTAAGACCAAGAAAGTCTCGTTAGGAAATATTAAGCAATATAAGGCAAGACTCGTTGCTAAGGGATTCACTCAAAGAGAAGAAATTGATTACAAGAAGACATTTTTTCTGTATCCAAGAAAGATTTCTTCCGCATTATCATGGCACTTGTTGCATATTTTGACTTAGAGCTACAACAAATGGATGTGAAAATTACATTTCTTAATGGAAACTAGAGGAAAAGGTTTATATGAAACAACCTGAAGGTTTTTTCTCTAGTAATAATGAGCAACTAGTATGCAAGCTTAAGAAATCTATATATGGGTTGAAACAAGCCTCTCGACAATGGTACTTAAAATTTCATGATGTGATTTCTTCATTTGGATTTGTAGAGAACATCATGGATCAATGTATATACCAGAAGGTTAGTGGAAGCAAAATTTATTTTCTGATCGTATATGTAGACGATATTTTACTTGCAACTAATGATAAAGGTATGTTACATGAGGTGAAACAATTTCTCTCTGAGAATTTTGACATGAAAGATATGGGTGATGCCTCTTATGTCATTGGCATTAAAATTCAGAGAGACAAACTTCGAGGTGTTTTAGGTCTATCTCAAGAAACCTATATCAACAAAATTTTAGAGAGATTTCGGATAAAAAATTATTCACCGAGTATAGCTCCCATAGTCAAGGGTGACAGATTCAATTTGAGTCAGTGCCCAATGAATGACTTTGAGAGGGAGGAAATGAAAAACACTCCATATGCCTTAGCTATTGATAGCTTGTTGTATGCTCAGGTCTGTACAAGGCCTGACATAGCATTTGTAGTTGGGATGTTGGGGAGATATCAGAGTAATCCAGGTTTAGACTACTGAAGAGCTACTGAAAGATTATGAGGTACATATTTGACTGCTACATCTACTATATATATGCAAGAAGAGTTCATTGCTTGTTTTGAGGCTATATTGCATGGTGTATGATTGAAGAGTTTCATCTCAAGGCTTAGAATTGTTGATTCTATTGCTAGGCCAATTAAATTGTACTATGATAATTCAGCTGTTGTATTTTTGACTAAAAACCACAAGAGCAGTAGTCGAAGTAAACACATCGACATTAAGTATTTAGCCATAAGAGAACGTGTTAAAGAAAATAAAGTGGTTATAAAACATGTTAGCACTGAATTGATGATAACTTTTCCTTGACTAAAGGCATGCCAATTAAGAATTTTAAGGATCATATGGTACGAATGGGAGTTGGTCACATGATATAATTTAGTTGTATGGACAACTACTTGTACAATGAAACTCTTTTATGGTTGTGATGTTTTTTCACATTCAGTTATTTAGTGTACACATTTATTTTGTGATGAGCATCATTAAGTTGGACCTAGAATAAACATGGGGTTTATTCATTAAGTTATATTAGTTTATGTTTAAAAATATAATACATTGTGATATATGATAAATAATAATTGATTTTAAGAGGACCTATTGTCATGATTCATGTATTCTGTTTCTTACTATAGTAATAGAATATACGGACCAAGTGGAAGAATGTTGATTTTTTCTTTATTAAGCGTATCGGTTAGATACGATTAAGGTGGTCCTATATTCCGATATTGAGAGATTACGTGAATTCAAACTTTGAATTCATGATTAAGATAAGAATCCCTCAACCATATCCATTTGAAGTGCCCTCTGTGATGGACAGATAAGGTATTTAGAAATATAAAACGGGAAGGTCCCTGCGCCTGGTCTCGAGAGAAAGTTTACACCATCGCTGAGAGAGACCGTAAGGTATGAAAGAGCCTTACCCTCATCTGGAAGAAAAGTCAACCATGAGCAATGGCTAGAGGTATTTATGTATCGATCATGATTTACTTTATTTCATGATAAACATATTGGTCCTATATTTTCGCATATATGATAGGGATCAATATATTTAATTTTAGTCTATCAATAAATGCCAACTTACGTAATTCATCCACATGCAAGTGTAAGAGCTGTGCACCTCCATGGTCAGTGAACCTATTGCTTTGTATATGTTAAAGTATATGCAGATAGTGTTAGTATTCACCTTCATGTTGGAAAGCCTATTAACTAGCCCTTTGCTTTGTATATGTTAAAGTCTGGCATGATTGACATGGGTCAATCTAGCATGCCATAAAACGTTTGTACTTTTTATTTTCTTTTTTATTATCAAAAAATAAAACCTTTTATTTTAGAGGGGATATAGTCAAATCATGCATCTAAGCATTAAGAGGTTCTTAATTAACAAGAATTTTTTTTTTAATTTCGCTTATGTAAGTTGTTTAGCCAACTTAGAAATAATAAGCATATAAGCACTATACTCTTTATTCAAACCCCAAATTAAAAGTTTGCGCCATTTATTTTCATCATAATAAGAGTTTTCAACAAGCATACCAATCTTATCAATTAATTTCTTTTCTTTCAAAAAAAATACTGAAAGATTGAAGATTACCTTATTTGAGAGCACCAATATCATTCTCTAAAAATTCAATCTAAGCCTTTTTAGATTTTGAGTATATGCCAACAAGAACTTCCAAAGTTTTCTTCAGCTCCTCTATATTTTAAATATATTAATGATTATCTTTACATTAATTTAGAGAATATGCTTGGCCTTTTCAGCTTTAATTTCTTTTTTTTCTTTGCTTCTATTTCATCAAGAGTTTAAAATGGTATTACCGTATATATACGATCTCTTATAAATCTTATCCAATCAAATATGACTTAATGCAAGACTTCTAATAAGCATAATTAATTCTATTCAATTTTTTGATCTTAATGATAGAGATTATAATAGCATCAGCTTTGATGATTCACCCATTCAATTACCAAAAACAAAAGTCCAAATGGTTATTATATTGGAGTATTATGAATTACTAAAAACTCTTCAACCACTTCAAGATACGAACACACAAACTACAAATCTCAAAGCCTATAGCTATGATACTATGTAGAACGATATGAATTTAGATATAGATCAAATGCACTAGCTCAAGATCCAATTAGCACTAATGTAAAACAAGTAATAGAAGAATAAAAATATATTAGAGAAAGAAAAATATATAAATAATAATAACAAACTAAAAGTCTATCCTTGGCTCTCTCTTTCTCTCACAACTCTCTTTGATGCACACCATCGCTCAATTCTCCCCCCTTTTATAGATCATGCCATCAAACAATCCTTCTTAACTTCTTATTCTATTTCTAACCAAATGCACAATAGACTCCTTTTCATTCACCATTAAAAGATAAAGTTTGTTAGGATAAAAAACCAATTACTTATCACTAAATGTCAAAGTTTGTTGGAACTGAAAATTAATTTTAGGAAGTTCATAATGAATTCCAACACTATTAAAGGTAGCTCAAGATGGTTGAATGGAAGTATATTCAATGGACAGTGGATCCAACTTGCACAAGCGCTAGCAACTACCATGTTTTCAATAAGGTAGGTTAGTAAGCTCATTTGGAAATTCTAAGCATACGATGATCAAGTCAAAGCATTGTAAGATGAACTTAAAAGCATAAATCTCATTTTTATAAGCCATAATGAACCAAAAGGTTTCATTAGTATAGTGGGGTTTCTTAGTTCCACATAGGTATCTAGTTATTGTTGAGTCTAATTAGGTCCTCAATACTTACCTAGTTTAGTATTTTGATTAGGGTATCAGCTGCCAATGTGATTATGAAAGTAGATAAAGAGTTTGTTTCTTAGTACCTTACAATAGAGAAATTAATTACCTATCACACCATTTACACTCATTGCAGTCTTATCAAATAGTGTTATGCTTCTTATTTAGGCTATACATGATGCTGATCATTCTTTCTCCTAATTCTAGCTCTCTCTCTCTCTCTCTCTCTCTCACACACACACACTCACGCACACTCTTATGATTTAGCCCAATTATAAATATAGGGTTCATTAAAGCATTAATATCATACATGCAAATTCTTAAAAAAAAGGGTGCAAGATCTATGCATTGTCTCCCTAACAACCAGCAACTTACATTTGAATTTTCTTAGATTTTACTTTTAATCATCCAAATTTGGAGAACTATTTGGTCAAGAGAAAATTAAGAATATTTTAAGAATTGTTCAATAATTCAAGGAATATTGTAGCTATGCCTAAACCATCCTATTGTTTTGAGAAGTGCATAGCAACGCCATTTTTTGTGGAATTTGTGTGCCATCAGGGCATCTCTTATTATTATGGAAGCAAGGGAACCATCTGTTGCACAAGAAGCCTCAACTCCAAATATCAATTTGTTATTATTATAGAAGCAAGGAAGCCATCTAAGTTGTATGAGAAGCCTTAGCTTTAAAGATCAATTTGGTGAACCTTTTGTAGTTGTCATTGACTTGTTTAATTTCTCTTTTTAAAATGCTTTGGGGTCCCATTAGTACACAAAAGAAGCTTCTTACTATACCTATTTTTAGCTCCACAACTCAATATTCTAATCCAATGCAATGTTTTGCATCCATTTTGTGGCTAACACTAATCCTTAGTATTACTTTTAATCTATTCGTTACATGAAACAACTTTAAGAATGACTTCACCCATTATGCTCTCATCAAATAAAAGAGGATCTCCCTTCTTTTTAATATTTTAAGATGTTTTTCTTCTTATATTGAATAGTTCTTATGTCATAATAAAGCATGAGCAGCTAGGCTCTTCTCTTAGTCCATATCCTATTTGCATCCTTAGTTTATATTTATAAAATATATGATAATTCTTAACCAAACTCACATAGAAGTCTAATATATATGGAATAGATGCATGTTGCTACTTATTAAATTAAACATTAATTAAACATACATAATGCATTATTGTAAAACAATATTATCACTTTGAATCATGTTGCATATAGGTATCCAAACACACACATGCACACATATTGTCACACATTGCATAAAGATATTGCTCTTTTGATGACCTATAAATATATTTTTAATTTTATAAGATATGCAACCCTTCACAACTATCATTTAGGAAGTGCATCTGATTTGTCTCAATAAATCCTTTCCTTTTTTATTCCTTAATTCTTTTTCCAAATCTCTTATCAAAAAAATGCAATTCTAAGCACCATCACATCCTTTACTACCTATAAAATCAAGCATCTTTTTCTTTAAAAAAAAAATTGCAAATGGATATTGATGCACATTACACATGGACATCATTAGATGTTTTATTGTTACATATCATGCAAAGAAATCTCTACTTTGAACAACTAATAAATATATTTCCGAGTTTTCAAAAACTTGCCTTCATAGCTATTGCCTTGGTAATGCATTAAATATGTCTAAACAAATTCTTTTCTTTTTGTTTTCACTTTCTTCCACCTCTTTTCCCATTAGAAGTCAATTTTAAATACTAAAAAATCATTTTTTAATACTAAAAATCATTTGTTTCATAATTTTAAGTACTAAAATTATTATTGTATTGGTTGTTGGATTCTAAGAAAATATTGGTTTTTATTCAATATAGATTCGACTGCTGGATTCTAAGAAAATATTGATTTTTCTTCAATATATATGTATGCATGTATATGTATTTGGAGAAAATTGTTAAAGGAAATGATTTGGTGGTAAAGCCATGTCTGTAGTCGATTTAGAAATAATCTATCATAACCCTCTTTAAAAGTAAAAAAAGGAGATAGATTGATTTTAAAAAAATATTAGATAAATTGATTTGAACTATTCCCTTTTCTTAAAAATAAGCAGTGCAAATGTAGAATCTAAATCAAGGTATAAGATGGTTGTCCTTATTTCGGTAACTTTACAATGGGTAATAGTTGTCATTGTTATTATTCGCATTCTCCACTACCATGCAACTCCAAGTGCTCAAGCATATTTTTTTGATACCTAAAGGCTACATTTGGTATATAGGATAGGATATAAAAAAGATGATAGGATAAGAGAGAGGACATGATAATATAAAATTATACTATCTCATATTTGGTGTAGGATTATACATTAAATCGGATTGGATAAAACTATCCTATCATATATTTGGTGTTAGACAAGATTAGATAGGATTATAGATATATTTTACTAGTTTGACCATTATATCCTTATAAAAAAATAGTAACTAAAAATTATTTATTGTTAAAAGGCAAAAGAAAGAACAAAAATAGTAGCCGGACATAATAAAAATAAAAATGCCTATTTTGATGTGATAAATTATTTCTCCTTCAATGGAACTAGCAATCTTGTGAGATAAAATTTTATCCTGTCTTTGCGAATAACAAACATAACAAATAAGGAAAGGACTAAAAAAACCCTATTGCCTTCTAATTTGTTGAGCTAATTAAATGTGCCCAAAGGAACTCTTAATCTTGGCTTACTTTGCAAGCTGGTTCATTTAACTATGTAACCGTCCATTCCAATATAGATTGGGCTAAATGCTAAAGCTTTGAATTTAGAGGAACACCAAACTTGATGCATAAGAAAGGCTAGATAGGATCTTGATGCAAGATCCAACATATCGAAAAGGGAAATCATGTGGTGAAATTTCAGAGGCCCTAATTTATCCATACAATCTCCAATATATGTGCTCTCCTCTTTCTCTCCCTCTCTCTTGAAATTGGATAATTTTTTGAGTCCTACAATATAGCACCATCCGGTAAGGGTGCTATATAATGAGGCCAAATTCTATTATTTGGATCTCACAAAGAACTAGTCAAAACAAAATTTTCTTTTTTAGGAAAGACTTCAACTAGATACATCTCTCGATCTAGGAATAATTAAATAAGTAGCTAAAAGCAAAATTGATGTATAAGTTGAAATCTACTGCCCATATAATTATTTTTGGTGAAAGAAAAATTGTAGAGAACCAAGAATCACCCAAAGTTATTGCTCTTCCTCTCGTTGCTTTTCAATCATTCCGTGCTTAAGATTAGCACATTGTCTCTAAGATCTCCTGAATTTCATCTAATGTATCATGGAAAATCTCATCTTCATGAAAATAACCATCATCAAAATATAATCATCATCATAGTAATAGTCATCATAAATACAAAAATAACTAACAAAGGGATACATAGTAGGAATGATCTACATAAATAAATTGATACAAGGTAATTGAGAAGAATAAGATGATTAAAAAATTGATATATAGATGATCGAGAAACATTAAAGAAGACAGAAAAGAAAAGAAAAGAATAAACTCTATAGAGTATGTTAAACCTTCCCTCTAGGGGCATATATACTCTAATATATATTAGTTCAATAGTGGTGCGGGCACCAGGATCAAGCAGAGGATTCTTAACCCTCTATGGATATATGATTAGTTATGATTCAAGTCTTGAGTTGGGAAATAAAGTTTAGTTTATTTTAAGTCTCGTCCAATTCATTTTATTCTAAATTGAGTCCTATCCAGTTCAGTTTATTTTAATGTGAGTCATGTAGTAAGTTCATCAGCTTACAAGATGAGACATCAGTATTGAAGTAGAAGACAAGGCCATCACAGTCAAACAGAGCAGCTGCTAAATTCAAGTTGGTGCCATACCTACTTCAAGCAGCCCATATACCACCTAGCAGAGCAAGCAACCTTCTCGATCTGGATGATCATTTTCTCATCTGGCCAATGCCGATTTCATGCCAAATTAAGCTGCCACTGATTGCATCTAGAAGATCACCTTCCTCATATGAATGCTGCAGATTTCATGTCAAATTAAGCTGCCACTGATTGCATCTCAATCATATCTAGAAGATCACCTATCTCATCTGGACGCTACAAATTTCATGCCGAATCCAGCTACCGCTGATTGCATCTAGAAGATCACCTTCCTCATCTGGACGCTGTAGATTTCATGCCAAATTTGATAGGGCACCTTTTTTTCTTTTCTCTTTTTCCATATCTGTATTTTCTTGGGCCCCAAGTCTCTTGCTACCCTCTTGTATGAATGATGTATCTTTATTATTAATCAATCAATCCATGTTTTGAGTTATTATGATTTTTGTTAATTGGTTCTCTGGTGCTCTTGTTTTCCTCTTTCTGCGCGTGCCGACATCCCAAGTCTCCAGGAGAAACACTGGCCGCCACCTTTGTCTTCCAATAATGGATGCCCAAGAGCCCTTGGCCAGCATCCCCTTTTCTCTACTCCTTCCTTGTCTCTTTGCCTCTATTCTAAATTTTTTCTATTATTCTTTAACCCTTGTATGGTGATCTTGCAGATCCCTTAGTAGCCACGAATCCAGGATTCAAGGTGATCGTCATCCAGGTCAGCGGATACTTGGCCGCAGATCCATGGGCTCAAGCCTTGATCATCTAAGGCGCATCCGCCAGGCAGAGCAACCCCTTCAACACTTTGATCTTTCTCCTCTTGCCAGGTACACCCCTCTAATCTACTAGTAACTTTATTGTAGGAGAGGAAGTCCTACCGGGGCTTCTTAGCCTCGGCGGTCCTTCTTCCTTATTTTTAGGAATTATTTCCCGTGCGGATTTACTGTAAATTTTTCTAAATCCCTCTTAGGCTATTACTTTGGAGAATAATCAACTGCAATTATTAATCATTAAAAAAAAAAAAAAATTACTTGCATGCGAATCGATCCTGCATCAGTTTGGTATCAGAGCATAGTTAGGGCTTAATTTTAATTCACGTTATTATCAGTATATCATCTGTTAATTGGATTGTTTCTGCTTGTATACACATCAAAAAATTATGAAATTTATTTCTCTAGATTTGTTATAATTTAAAGTATTTTTATTATTTTGTAATAATTTAATTCGATATGTGAGAAAAAAAAAAAAAATTCTGAGATTTATTGCTATTTACAGATTTCTGGATTAGGGTTTATGTTTTACATGTCATTCATCTGCATTAAATTACTCTTAAGGGCTTTCATTGATGTCAGATAAGGGAGGGATTGAGACCCCTTCCTTGGCCCAAAACAACCACCCGTGCATTCCGATCTTAAGCCTCTAATCTAAAACTGAGTAGCAACTTAATTGATATTTGCCCTAGAAGGCTAGGGACACCAACAGTCGGTTTAGTGTACTAGAGGAGACTAGTACAAATCAATCTGGCATGTGCTCTGAAATTGGTGTCTAGAAGGGAGGTCAAATGTCAAATGACTTAAGCAGAGTGTTTGTGTTATTCTAATTAGGCACCTGCAATTTGCGGGACGAGCCTCCCCCCTTCCACCTGTCCCAACTGGCCAATTGAAGAGTTACTGTTAGATTGGCTTGCATTAAGCCAAATCCTTTACTTTGGATGACTAGGTCTAGCATACCATTGTCTGAGTCAGTCTGAGTCTTGTATGCTTGATTGTGCTTGCATGTGCACTAGATCAGGAGCATCTTTTCGCCCGTCACCACCTCCATTACAGGCTGAACCCATGGCTAATCAAAGCATTGATGATCACTTAAGGATTATCACTGAACAACTAGCCCAAATGAACCAAGACATCAAGCAACTGAGGCTAGATTAGGGTCCAGGTTCGATCAAGTCGAAACTAGGTTGGGCATCCTAGAAGAAGCCCGTGAGCCCCACACTAAGTCTGATCATGAGACCCCACCTCATCCTATGAGAGCCCAACAGCCTAACCTCTACATAAGGCCAAACCCTAGGAGACCACTTCGACCTGATCTAGTCCTAGATGTCCTCCCTAGGAGACCCAATTATGAGGCAGTAGACCAAGAAAAAAGAGCCCTTAGAAGTGTCAGACTTGAAGCACCTACTTTCGATGTCTCTATGGACCCTAAGGACTACCTAGATTGGAAGGAAGGGATGGACCAGTACTTTTACTAGTATGACATGTCTGAAGAGCGTAAGTTTAAGTTTGCCAAGCTCAAGTTAGTATGACAGGCTAGGTTATACTGGGCCACTTTAGAGCGAAGGCAATTATTAGAGGGAAGAGACCCCATAGTCACCTGGCACGCCATGAAGGCTAGACTTAGGTCCAATTATGTCCCCACATCGTATGAACAGAGCATATTGGACCAGTGGTAGGGATTAATTCAGGGTAGTAAAACTGTAAATGAATACATTGCTACATTCCAAGAGTATACCATAAGGTGTAATATCGTTCAGTCTGAGAAAGTCACCCTATCCAAGTTTAGGTATGGCCTAAGAGCAGATATTCAAAGAGAACTCTACCTAAGAAGGGTACACGATTTAGAAGAAGCTTACCAAGTTGCTAGGGATTATGAACGTTTTCAGAGAGGGCCACCCTATCATAGATCAGAGGCTACCAAGAGCCCTAACCCATATCCAGGATCTCGCCAGGCCTCCCAGACCTACCCAGTACTCAGACCCCCGCCAGACTTTTCGAGTCAACCCAACACTAGCAGACCCAGTACAAGCCGAACTGAGTTGAGTCAACCCCAAAATAGTAGCCCTATACTCCAGAGAGAGGATAAGGGCAAATCTGTAGAGGTCCAAAGAAATTCCAACCCCCAGATCAAATGCTTTAAATGCAACAAACCAGGACATATGATCAGCCAGTGCCCCATCAGATCCCTTTATATAGATGAGTTACCTGAGACTGAATCCGAGTCCCTAGTTGAGCCTGAGGGAGAGGTCTATGAGGTTGATACCCATCTGATAGATGAGTACGATGGAGAGGAGGAAACATTTGAGTCTGAAGACCTACTAGGAGTGGTTAGATGTATTTTGACCCAGACTCAAACTAAGGACCAGGAAGATTGGCGTAGGACTAATCCTACAGACTTTTGTTAAGATAGGGGATAAGGTGCTCAAGATCATAGTGAATAGCGGGAGTTGTGTCAATGCCATCTCTACCAATACAGTTAAGTCATTAGGATTGACCACAGTTCCCCATCCTAGTCCCTATAAGGTCTCGTGGTAGATTCCACCTCTATCCCAATCAAGTCCAGATGCCAAATACTAATCAAATTGCAAAATTATGAGGAAAAGGTCTGGTGCGATGTAATTCCTATGGGTATTAGTAGTATTATATTAGGTCGACCTTGGCTTTACGATCACGATGCCACCTTGTTTGGTCGATCCAACATCTGCTCTTTTAAACACAATGGGAACAAGTATGTGATACATCCAACTCTACCTAGGGACCCAATCAAGAAAGGATCTAGCAACCTTAAGGATAGCAAGCCAAGAGTTAATCTGATTAAAGCTAAGGAATTAGAAAAGGACATCACTGAGGGTAATCCTGTTTGAATTTTGACCACTAAAGAGATCTATGAATCAGTCCAAAAGGAACAACCCCCAGAAGTAATTGAGATCCTAGAGGAGTTTAAGGATGTATTCCCTGAAGAATTTCCTGATCAGTTACCATCCCTGAGAAACATCCAACATGCCATTGACCTGATCCTAGGATCCACACTCCCAAACCTTCCCCATTATAGAATGAACCCCACTGAGCATCAAGAACTATAAAAACAAGTGGAGAATTACTTAGGAAAGGTTTCATTAGGGAGAGCTTAAGTTATTGTGCATTTCCTGCACTATTAACCCCTAAGAAGGATGGTACCTGAGAATATGCATGGACAGTAGGCCATCAACAAAATCACTATCAAGTATAGGTTCTCTATCCCCAGACTAGATGACATGTTGGACATGATGGCGGTACCACTATCTTTTCCAAAATAGACCTTAAGAGTAGCTACCATCAAGTTAGAATTAGACCAGGGGATGAGTGGAAGACTGCATTTAAGACTAGAGATGGTCTGTTTGAGTGGATCGTGATGCCTTTTGGCTATCAAACGCACCTAGCACATTCATGAGAATCATGACCCAGGTCCTGAAAGAGTACATGGGAAAATTCTTAGTGGTCTATTTTGATGATATATTAATTTATAGCAAGACCAAAGAGGACCATCTTAACCATCTCAGATTAATCTGTCAGACCCTTAGAGAGAATAGCCTATATGCAAACCTTAAGAAGTGTGATTTCATGATGCATAGGGTTATCTTTCTAGGTTTTGTGGTAACCCCAGAAGGTGTTTCAGCGGATTCTGAAAAGGTTAGATCAGTCGTAAAGTGGCCGGTACCCATGAACATCCACGATGTCTGCAGCTTCCATGGCCTAGCAACCTTTTACAAGAGATTCATTAGGGGATTTAGCACCATTGTTGCACCCATCACTGATTGTATTAGGAAGGGTAATTTTGAGTGGACTAAGTCAGCTAATAAGGCCTTCCTAGAGCTTAAGGATAGGATGACTCATGCACCCATACTTAGACTTTTAGACTTTTCTAAGGTGTTTGAGGTTGCGTGCGATGCGTCGGGAGTAGGCATAGGTGGAGTGTTAAGCCAAGAAAATCACCCCATAGCTTTCTTTAGTGAAAAACTAAATGAAGCTAAACTTAGATATTCTACCTATGATAAGGAATTCTATGCGGTAGTACAAGCCCTTAAGTATTGGAGACATTACTTACTACCGTAGGAGTTTGTCTTATTTTCTGATCATAAGGCACTCTGATTTCTGAACTCCCGAAAGAAGCTAAATTCTAGGCACGGCAAATGGGTTGAATACATTCAGGCATACACTTTTGTCCTAAAACACCGTGCTGGTATAGAAAATAAGGTAGCAGATGCCCTAAGCCATAAGTCTTTGTTGTTGAGTACTGTTAGCACTGAAGTTATAGGATTCGACCGGATAAAAGATGAGTATAAGACCTGTCATGACTTTGGTAAAATTTATAAGATCCTTCAGCTAGGGCCATCCAGTACCAGTGGAGATTATACCATCCAGGATGGTTACCTTTTTAGGGGCAATAGACTTTGTATCCCTAGGACGTCACTTAGAGAATTTCTAGTCTGGGAAATGCATGCTGGGGGATTAGCTGGTCATTTTGAAAGAGATAAGACTATTCTAGCGATAGAGGATCAATTTTACTGGCCAGGATTAAAAAGGCTCGTTGCCCTGATAATAGCCCGATGTCGAACTTGTGCCGTTGCAAAATAGCAGAAGCAGAACACCAGTCTATATACTCCTTTACCAATGCCTGATCGTCCTTGGCAAGACCTTAGTATGACTTCATTCTAGGATTACCTAAAACCCAGAAGAAGCACAACTCCATCTTTGTAGTGGTCGATAGGTTCTCTAAGATGGCTCATTTCATCCCTTGTTCGCAAATCTTTGACGCGTCTAAGGTAGCCCGACTTTTCTTAGATAGCATGGTCAAGCTTCGTGGCCTACCTAAGACCATTGTTTCTGATAGGGATGTTAGGTTCACCAGCTACTTTTGAAAAATGCTATGGCATCTGTTAGGGACCAAACTTAATTTTTCCACAGCCTTTCACCCCCAAATGGATGGGCAAACTGAAGTGGTGAACCGTAGTCTAGGAAATCTTCTTAGGTGCCTTGTAGGCAAACACCTAGGAACATGGGATTTATTACTACCTCGTGCAGAGTTCGCTTATAATAGCTCAGTGAACAGGTCCACAGGCAAGAGTCCATTTGAGATAGTCCATAGGTACAAGCCTAATCGTCCACTTGATCTAATTCCTTTACCCCTCCACACATGAGTCTCAGAGTCCGCACAAGCATTTGCACAGCATATCAAAGACTTACATAAGGACATTAGCCAGAAAATAAATCTAAGTAATGAAACTTATAAAAGACTGGCTAACTTTCGAAGAAGAGCCAAAGAGTTCGATGTAGGGGATTATGTCATGGTTAGGCTTAGGCCTGAACGGTTCCCACTAGGTACCATTAAGAAACTTCACGCTCGTGGAGCTGGTCCCTTTAAAATAATAGAGAAGGTAGGACCCAATGCCTATGTGCTAGATCTACCCTCGGATTGGGGCATTAGCTCTACCTTCAATATTGCAGACCTAGTAGAATATAGGGAACCGGCAGCGATTCCTAGTAAGTACTTTGGACCTAACCCTCCTTTTATGAGCGAACCTACCCAAGAGTGTCCACCATCAATTTTACCTAAGCAAGAAGAGGGATCGAGCGTATCCTAGACGATCAAGCCATTACGATCCGAAACTGCGGTTATCAACGCTACCTGATCCGATGGCAGGATCGCTCCGAATCTGATGATTCATGGATTACTCGAAAGGACCTACAACACCTTGACCCAGACCTACTAGAGAGATACCAGAGTCAGAATGACCATACTCGACGGGGTCGAGTTCTTCCCACCCCGGAGAATTGGTGCGGGCACCAGGATCAAGCAGAGGATTCTTAACCCTCTGTGGATATCTGATTAGTTATGATTCAAGTCTTGAGTTGGAAATAAAGTTTAGTTTATTTTGAGTCTCGTCCAGTTCATTTTATTCTAAATTGAGTCATATCCAGTTCAGTTTATTTTAATATGAGTCCTATAGTAAGTTCATCAGCTTACAAGAGGAGACATCAGTATTGGAGCAGAAGACAAGGCCATCACAATCAGACAGAGCAGCTGCTAAATTCAAGTTGGTGTCACACCTACTTCAAGCAGCCCACATGCCACCTAGCAGAGCAAGCAACCTTTTCGATCTGGATGATCATTTTCCTCATCTGGCCGATGCTATTTTATGCCAAATTAAGCTATCGCTGATTGCATCTAGAAGATCACCTTCCTCATCTAGATACTGCAGATTTCATGCCAAATTATGCTGCCGCTGATTGCATCTCAATCATATCTAGAAGATCACCTGTCTCATCTGGACGCCACAGATTTCATGCCGAATCCAGCTGCCGCTGATTGCATCTAGAAGATCACCTTCCTCATCTGGATGCGGCAGATTTTATGCCAAATTTGATTAGGGTGCCTTTTTTCTTTTCTCTCTTTCCATATCTGTATTTTCTTGGGCCTCAAGTCTCTTGCTCTATAAAAGAGACCCTCTTGTATGAATGATGTATCTTTATTATTAATCAATCAATCCAAGTTTTGAGTTATTGTGATTTTTGTTAATTGGTTCTCTGGTGCTCTTGTTTTCCTCCTTCTACGTGTGCCAACATCCCAAGTCTCCAGGAGAAACCCTGGCCACCACCTTTGTCTTCCAATAGTGGACGCCCAAGAGCCCTTGGCCGGCCTTCCCTTTTCTCTACTCCTTCCTTGTCTCTTTGCCTCTATTCTAAATTTTCTCTATTATTCTTTAACCCTTGTATGGTGATCTTGCAGATCCCTTAGTAGCCACGAATCTAGAATTCAAGGTGATCGTCATCCAGGTCAGCGGATATTGGCCGCAGATCCGTGGGCTCAAGGCTCGATCATCTAGGATGCATCCGCCAGGCAGAGTAATCCCTTCAACACTTTGATCTTTCCCCTCTTGCCAGGTACACCCCTCTAATCTACTAGTAACTTTATTATAGGAGAGCAAGCCCTACCGGGGCTTCTTAGCCTCGGCAGTCCTTCTTCTTTATTTTTTAGGAACTGTTTCATGTGCGGATTTACTGTGAATTTTTCTGAATCCCTCTTAGGCTATTACTTTGGAAGAATAATCAACTGCAATTATTAATCATTAAAAAAAAAAAAAAAATTACTTACATGTGAATCGGTCCTGCATCAAATAGTTCATGAATAACATAGTGGTGATGGAAGTTGAAAGTCAAATTCCTCAAATTGAAGTCTTCTTGCTTTGATCTTGACGAAAGAAGTCATTTCTAGCAATAACTCCCATTTAGTGGTGGTTTTGCTTATAGCTCCTTATAGGGTTGATCTATGTGATGATGGTGGACAATGGCAAAACAACACCCTCTTAGATTCAACTGTTGTAAGAATTTACCCCTCCTAATTTTAGAAAATCTCTTAGAAGTCTTAGCACTCCTTGTGGTTTTTTTTAAAATTTTGGGAGGTGAGAGGGGGGTTGGCGGAGCAATTCCCGTAAGGACTTCGAAGTCTTGTTTTTTAGAAAGTTAAATTCAACAAATTAACTAGGGATGGCAATATTTTCCGTTTGGCCGTTTATCCGCCCGGTACCATTTTTAATGGATCGAGGAATCCCTGGTCTAAATGGCTTAATGGGTAATGGGGATTACTTGTTAATGGCTAAACAGGTAAATAGCCCGGGGATGGTATTCTCTGCCCCATCCCCATTTATCCATCCCCATCCCTGTTAGCTTTAATATAATATATTTAAATTTTAATAGCTTCGCTTAATCGCTTTTCTTTATTTTAAAAAAAAAAGATATCTTTTTATTTTTGCTTCTTAAATTGCCTTTAATAACATCCTTGGCTTGTTATTAGCTTCTTTTAACATTTGAATATATTCTTTTTTGCAGTTGTTGCGTTGGAAATTTTTATTTTCTCCGTTGTTAATGTTTTCTTTCTCACTTTTGTTCTCTTCTTCCTTATCCAAGAAAGAGAGGATTTTTTTTTTTTTTTTAAATTTCATTTGTAAACTCCTTTGCTTTCATTTTGAAGACTTTATTTTCACTTCTAAAAAAAAATAGAGCATCAGATGTTTCAACTTTCAATAAACTCGGCAAGTCAGATTGAGGGAGAGTTAATTCAAAGAAAAAATGGGCAGTCGTTAGAAGTTAATTCAAAGAGCTTCATCAGATTTTTCTATTAGTATTTTCTTAATTTTCTTAATAAATTATAAATTTAATAAAATAATTTTATTTTTTTATATAAACGGCCAAACAGGTACCTAGTGGATATCCGTTTACTCGGCCGAGTATCTCCATCTTCGCCCCGTTAACTATAATGGCTTAATGGAGCAGAAAACAGAAATATTTTTTCTAACAGGAACGAAGACCGGTATAGGCTGCCCCGGGCCATCCCCGGCCGTTTCTATCCCTAAAATTAACTACCTTGTACAACCTCTTGTTTGAATGATTAGTAGCCAACTACACTTACTCCAAATGTTCGTGTACAATTTGTTTGTTGGATTTTGGTCGATGTATCACCATTAGCCATATTGATCAATCTATGTTAAGTTTATGTGTAAATATTTATAATCTACTGAGTTGTTATAAAATCCAATGGAAGGATCACATGTTCTTTGCCTAAGAATACATTCACTCACATTTTGTTTTTGATAATGATACATTAATCCCTCATTTTCAATCTCTTTTCAGACCTATTCTTGCCTATCAAACTTTAAAACTTCCAATTTTGGTTCACAAACATGCACATTGAAGATAGCATGGTTAAGAATTAAAATTTATGCTAGATTTTCCATGGACAAGACTTGTGTTCCTTGGTCTGCACCCCTCTCCCTGGTTTGTGTTGGCAATAGGGCCTAGGATCAAACCTAGATTAGAAAAGGTGAGATTCCCACCACCATATATCTTACAAATACAAAAGCATATATTAGATCTTTCAATAACTTTGGATATTTTGCAAATGTTGAGTAGTATCACCTCACTCCACAAATCACATCTCATGTGCCAAGAAGGCATGATGGTACTACAACAAGTGGGATGTATGGATCGAAGTCATTTTTTGACATCAATGAAACATGCCAAAGATTATGCATGTGCTGAGTTTTGATGGAGGGATAATAATGAATTTGCATGTGAAGCATAAAAATATGGTGATATTTCATTGTATTTCTCAAAGGAGAAAAAAACACCATATCAGCATGCATGGAATTTATGATCTTGTTTTGTACTTGACTTGAGAGTTTATAATATGTCTAATAAGTTAGCTACAAACAAGGCAATAATAAAAATTCTGAAGTGCTTACTAATCTTTCTAGCCATCAGTATTATCAAACTTATGTTATTACTCTGGTTTACATGGTTTCTTGGATCATTTATTTGTGCTCTACATTAAGAACTTTTACTAGTTTGGCCTATTTCTATGGTATTTTACTGTTTTAATTCTACTAATAATTTGTCTAGTCATTGGGATATATGCTTTGCTTAAATAGAATTGGTTATTCCATGGTTGCCTTCTGGATTGCCATTTTTTGATCAAGATATATTTCAACTATCTTCTTAAAAAAGATGAGATTTCAGTTGGCTGGTGACTGGAAATGAATAATGGAAACCTGGGTCAATGGCACAATTAAAGGCCTTCAAGTTGAATATCCAGCGAATTTTCGATTGAAGGGTTGTGCTACTATACTGAAATATCTAATAACTTAATTTCTTATCAAGGTATCATTTAAGGGAGATTTGGTAGATAATATATAGCCTACATGGCAATCAATGCTTCTAAATGCAAATTTGGTGCTCAATTTGTTTGATCAGCTGAGGTTGAGTTTCCTAGGGATTCCATATATCATGATTATTTTATTTTTAATATTATATTTATATATTTATTGATTATCTTTTTGTTGAGAGGAGGGGCCGTGGAGGCATATGGGCAATTAGGATATTCATAAGTGGATTTTAACTTATTTTAAGCTAAGGGATTGCCTTTAACATATTAAGCTTATTTGAGCATTTATGAGCCTCAGTTAATGGCTTTCTACCTCCCCTAATCATCAGGACTTCATTTGGATTATCTTGCATTAGTTCCCATATTAAACCTTTGTAGTTGCTCTTTCTATGTTGTTTATATCATTTGCTTACCTTTCTTTATGTTAGTTCTCAAATCTATCCCTCTAGTTTTCTACATATTTACTGCTATGAAAGTTCATCGTGCCGAGAACCAGTAGTGTTTCAGTGCCAGACTGGTACTAACCAACGATATACCAATCACCTTATACTGAACCAACGATATATTGATTAATTGAACCGAAAGGTTCCAACCTATCAACCATCCCATACTGAGCCGAAGTGAGAAGTTCGTCATGGTACGAGGCAATTTGATATGGTGCAAAGTCAGTATAAGATTGGAATGGGTAAGAGGAAACGGTTTTGAATTATATAGGATGGTTTAAAGTGGTATTGGTTCTGTACCATTTTAAAATGTTGAACTATACCAGTTCCACACAATTATGATTTAGAATGGCCTATACCAAATGGCTCCTAATGATTCGGTTGATATGGTGCAAAGTCAGTATAAGATTGGAATGGGTAAGAGGAAACGGTTTTGAATTATATAGGATGGTTTAAAGTGGTATTGGTTCTGTACCATTTTAAATGTTGAACTATACCAGTTCCACACAATTATGATTTAGAATGGCCTATACCAAATGGCTCCTAATGATTCGGCATACCTTGCCCTATCAACATCACCTCTGATATATCCATATGTATAGCATCTAAAAATTCCAGACAGTAGAATATAAGTACGTGGCAAACTGATAATAAAGCCTGTTCTTACACTGGTATCGGTGTATTTGACATCTATATCCTGAAGTACCCCATGCATTATATACTTCATTGATTTTGGAGAGAGGTACCTTGACTACAATGGTGTATGATACATTTGCATGCCTTTTATTAGATAGGACTTTATAAATGGTAACTACTTTAGGCTGCTTTATGTGCTACTTGTCTGGCATTTACAACATGTTCATGCACTGATTAACTTCTTGTTGCAAGACTCTTGACATAAATTTCATCCATCATTTTTCCCATGAGCTTATGTTTCTATAAGTTTCATACTCGAAGAACCATTAAAATAGTTTGTGTTTATTCCAACCACGCCAGTAAAGGATTAAAAGAGGCTTGTGTTTTCATCTTTTATTTCTTGTTTTCAAAGGTAATGGGTGGAGGACCAAAGCATCTAAAGAAGCTTGTTTCTTTTAGCTAGTACTTTGTCTATGATTTCTTGTGCTTTAATCATATAGCATCATTTATCAAATGTTATTGGGTCCTGTAATTATGATGATAAAAAGACAGAAGAACATTATGATAATATTTATCTCCATTATGTCATTGCGTTTAATTCCACCTAAAAGAAGCTAAACGCCATGTCTATCTCTGATATACCCTGTGAATGCCAACTGTACTCTTTTATGCTTGAAATTCTTTTGTCACCACAATGCAGTACGCATGTAAGGCTTTCAGCATTGTTTTAAACAGCTCGGTTGTTCAGATCTAACCTTGATCAGTGTGGTCATATTATATATATACATTCTTCTGATTTATTTATTATGAGTCTTGTATAACTTAATTTGTAACATTTTAAATACTCAGCAAGCTTGTTGGTGCATGGTGTATAGAAATTTCCTTAACTTTTATGATCCAACATCTCTGCACGGTTAGAACATACGCTTCTTTTTGTGTCATGGTTGTAGTCATGTTGGAAGAGGCAATACCAACTTCGTTCCCCAATCTTCGATTTTTCTTTCATAGATTTAGGCCATTGATCATATCAAATGCAAAAAGGTAAATCCATAGGATAACTTTTTTTATTCTTATTTGGAGGGATAACCGGCTATTCCTGCATTTTCTAGGGAATAAATTGAGGGGATATCCTATGATTAACCATGGTTAACCATGGATTATCCCTTTGGTTAACTTAATTCCCAGCTATCCCTTATAGTTATGGCTTTTGGGAATAAAAAGGAATATTTCCTGGATATCCCCTCTTATCCCCTATTTCAAATACTACCTAAAGGTTCATCCATTCCCCAGAATCATCTAGCTTGTACAAATTCCTATGGCATCACTTGTGAGTTTTAAAACTTAATGACTATTGCGCTAAGTGCCTTGTGTGGTGTAGATTATCATTTTAGCAAATACTTGTATTTGCCCTCACGAATCTACCCATTGTTTCTATCAAGAACGACACATAAATATTATTCTTGATTTTTTTAATTATTCAGAAATGTTGAAGTCCAACGCCTAGTCCACATTTTTTTGAAATTTAACTTTCTGTGTTACTTAAACATTTTTTTAGTTATTCAGAAATGTTGAAGTCCAATGCCTAGTCCACATTTTCCTGAAATTTAACTTTCTGTGTTACTTGAACATTACCCTTTGAAATTAAACAACAACAAAGTTTTATTTTTGAATTCTAAATCAAAAACTTGGAGGTCGAAATTACTCACATTTGTCAATAGATATACCCTAATTAAATCTGTTCTATTTGTGTCCTTTGAAATTAAACAACAACAAAGCTTCTTTCACTGGTTTGAAAGAACTTTTAGAAAATTTTTATGGGGAAATAACGATAATAATTAGATTATTCATACTGTCTCATGAGAGATTACCCTCTCATTTGTCAATAGATTTATCCTAATTAAATTAGTTATGTGTTCTGTGCCTATGGATATCTTATTTAACACAGTTGTTCTTTAAAGCTTCATTCACTGGCTTGAAAGGACTATTACAAACTTCTTAATTATGGGAAAAGAACAGTAATAAGCAAACTATTCATGTTATCTCATAGGAGCTTATTTGCAAACCTAAAGATTATGGGGGGTTTTGATATCTCATATACTCAAAAATGCTGATCAACACCCGTATGTAAGATTGCATATAAGATTATGCTTTACCCTAACCGCTTACTTTTCAAAATTTTTAGGGGAATTGGGTTGAGCCTAATCCACCAACGATATCTTCTCTCATATCATGGGGTTTTATTTGGTCCATTGAGAATAGGAGTAGAATAAACATCATGTCCTAACCATATATTTCAACCATTCCTTTACGCATTCAGCCATTGATCTTTAATTCTATAGTAATGGGAGAATTCCTTATAGTTGATAGCATATTAAATGCTAATGAATGTTGAAATCTAAATTTATTAATTTTTTTCTTCTGCAAGAGAACCTTAGATGAGATAATTACCAATCCAACTTTAGGTTGAATCATGAAGATAAAGTATATTGAAGGTCAAACTATATATCCAAGGTGGAAGACAAAGGAGGTTTATAGGAATCTACTTTCAAGCTCTATATATAT
This sequence comes from Calamus simplicifolius, assembly GCA_900491605.1. Lineage (NCBI taxonomy): Eukaryota > Viridiplantae > Streptophyta > Magnoliopsida > Arecales > Arecaceae > Calamus > Calamus simplicifolius. The sequence continues at coordinate 116,409 of UESW01000047.1, forward strand.
ATATATATATATATATATATATATATATATATATATAGACAGGGTACGGTTATCAAGGGTTTGAAAAATCAAAGTTCATTCTTGATGTCTACACTTATTTGGAGGTTAATCTATGAAGGCCTACCAATTAGTATTCTTTTATCTTTCAGAATTCCATCCATTCAATCACAGTGTGCTAGGTGTATCCAAGATAATAAAACTTGAAAGCATTTTTTCTTCTCTTATAAAAATTTAAAAACTTATATGGCTGATCCAGCGTCGTTAGAATAAAAGGTAACAGCAGCTAACTGAGATCACCATATCTCAACCTCGAGGACCCCCTCCGGTCTCGGGGTGCACCTGCATTATCTCACCCTCGAGACCTCCTCCGATCTCGAGGTGGGATCGCCATATCTCAACCCCGAGACCCCCCTTCCGGTCTCGGGGTGCACCAGCATTATCCCACCCCCGAGACCCCCACTGGTCTCGGGGTGGGATCACCATATCTCGACCCCGAGACCCCCATCCGGTCTCGGGGTGCACCTGCATTATCTCACCCCCGAGACCCCCTCCTGTCTCGGGGTGGGATCGCCATATCTCGACCCCGAGACCCCCCTTCCGGTCTCGGGGTGCACCAGCATTATCCCACCCCCGAGACCCCCGCCGGTCTCGGGGTGGGATCGCCATATCTCGAACCCGAGACCCCCCTCCGGTCTCGAGGTGCACTAGCACCATCTCACCCCCGAGCCCCCTCTGGTCTCGGGGTGGGATCACCATATCTCGACCCCAAGATCCCCCTCCGGTCTCGGGGTGCACCAGCACCATCTCACCCCCGAGACCCCCTCCGGTCTCGGGGTGGGATCACCATATCTCGACCCCGAGACCCCCTCCGGTCTCGGGGTGCACCTGCATTATCTCATCCCCGAGACCCCCTCCGATCTCGGGGTGGGATCGCCATATCTCGACCCCAAGACCCCCCTTCCGGTCTCAGGGTGCACCAGCATCATCTCACCCCCGAGACCCCCGCCGGTCTCGGGGTGGGATCGCCATATCTCGACCCCGAGACCTCCCTCCGGTCTCGGGGTGCACCAGCACCATCTCACCCCTGAGACCCCTGCCGGTCTCGGGGTGGGATCGCCATATCTCGACCCCGAGACCCCCCTCTGGTCCCGGGGTGCACCAGCACCATCTCACCCCCGGACCCCTCCGGTCTCGGGGTGCGCGGGTATCATCAGCGATTAGCACGCGGACCATCTTTCGAACCAAATGACAGCTCCGGGCCACCCGGCGCGCCCATGTGATTCTCCGTGCACCCGTGATTGCTTGCAGCCATGCCTCATAACGGCGTATGGTGCACTGCATGTTCCTGTGCATGACTGTGCTCCGTTACGGCGTACGATTCACTACCACTTGCCACTGTGCGCGGTCATGTCAAGCAACGGCGCGCACCAAATACAACCGCGGCTGCAAGACACATGTAATGCCATGTTGGCTGGTAGCGCGGGATGCCTCTGACACGCACAGTGATGGTATGACAGCAATCTTCCGGAATAGTAAGACATGATATTGGGACAGGTATAAAAACACGCGCCCGCACTGTAAGTAGGGATCCGAACTCTGATTTTCTAGCTTTCTTCCTCCTCGCAAAACCCTAACTGTCTCAGCTCCCTTTCGCTGAGTGGTTCTTGTCTGATCCCAAGTAACTGACTTGAGCGTCGGAGGGTCCCTACCGGAACATCCGGTCTTCGGGGACTTTTCTTGTAGGAGTCCGGAGAGAAGGACGTCCGTCTTCCCCGACGTTTAAAGAAGGTGACTTGGCACCATCAAAAACTATTTAGGTAGTGTTTGATAGAAAAATAGCTATTTTTGGATAAGTGTACATAATAGAGTTTATCTAGGGGATAGCTGAGAGAATAACCAATGTTTTATAATAACAGTTTTGCCCTCAAGGGATAAGTTCAAAAAAAAATAGCTATTCCTCCAGTCCTTAGGGTGTGTTTGATATGATGGATAAGGGAGGATATCCCCTAAATATCCCTCCTTATTCCCAAATGCTATAGCTACAGGGGATAGTGCTGAAAAAGTTTAACTAGAGGGGATAACCCATATTTAACCATGGGTTATCTCCTGAACTTATTCCCTAGAGAACCTAGGAATAACTAAAGTTATCCCTTGATGGCAGAGCGGTAATTTTAAAAAGGTGCTTATCCCCTCAGCTATCCCCTGGATAAATGCTATCCTGTACATTTATCCAGGGATAGCCAAAAAGCTATCAAACACAGCCTTAGGGAATAAGTTCAGGGGATAACTCATGGTTATGAGTTATTCCCTTTGGTTAACTTTTTTTTCAGCTATCCTTCGTAGTTATAGCTTTTGAAAATAAAAAAGGATATCCAGGGAATATTTCCTCTTATTCCCTATTTCAAACACACCCTTTGGGGTCTTATGAAAGATGGATATATTGTGCACATTCACTCCATAAGAATTCCTTCTTATGAAGTTTAAATCCAATAATTATATAGCTTTCTCCCAATCATTATGGATTTATATACCTTATGGAATCTATAGAAGGCAAAGAATGAAGATCTTTTTACTCCTCAGAGTTATTCATAATGCTTTATGTCAAGTAAATTTTACAATCAGGGATCTATACACATTGCTAGAATTTGGGATTGTTCTCCCTTGCTTTATGGGATCTATTACCAACTTTAATCTCTTGGCAACCTGTTGGCCCAGATGACAACCCAAGAGGGGGGGTGAATTGGGTTCTTTAAAAATTTAGCTTCTTGAAAAATTGTTTGCTTAAGATGAATGAAAACAAATGCAATGTAAATATAAAGTACAGCGAATAAAACAGAGATAGAGATAGAGTCAATGGAAGCACGGCAAACACAAAGATTTTATAGTGGTTCGGTGTATCCAACACCTACGTCCACTCCCAAGATCCTACTTGGGTCCACACTATAATCACCTCGATTACAGCCGAGTTGTTTTACAAGTTCACAACTCAAACTTGTTGTTTTACCCGGGATCACAACGAACCCAGCCGGTTTTTCGGGCTCACCAGCACACAACCCAAGACTCAAGCAAAACTAGCTTGACCCGAGGTTAACAACCTCCACTAGTTCAATCCCCTTTGATTGAACTAGGCACAAACAAGAATAAGAATGTTTTACAAATTTTCACAGCTCCTTAATGAGCAAATATTCAAAGAAAAGTAAATAGGTTTAGAAAAGCCTGGTTTGAAGTTGTTTGGCTTTGAGCTTTTCTTCTTTTCTTCTTTTCCTCTTCTCCTTGCTGGGTTGAATCAAGCCTCAGCTCCGATTCTTCACAGTAGATGCAGTTGAGAAGATTGAAAAGTTGGTCTCTTTCTTCTAGTTGAGAATCCTCCGATTTTTCTCTATTTGAACGGCTTGGATTCTTCTTTGAGCTTTGTGGAGTGGAAGGTTTTGAATTTGAAAGCTCCTCTCTTGGATATAAGGCTCAAGACTTCTCGGATTTTGATTTTTGATTTTGTCTATCCGTTTCTATCTCTCTCTTTCAAACGGTTGTTTTTCCCCTTTTTATAGATTTTCCTTTGATTCATTTTTGGGTGGAAATCTAGCCGTTGGAGTGTACCTGGAAGGATTTTCCATTCATAAAAAATAGCCGTTAGATGTCAGAAATCAAAAATATTACCGTTAGAGCTGATCTGGCATTTTTGATTTTTCGTCCAGGTGGGTTGGAGTCGGCTCCAGCTTTTCAGGTGTCGGCTCCGAATCGTTTTTCCATAAATAGTAAAATCTGAGTTCGTCGTGGAGTCGGCTCCGCAAAAGTAAGTGTCGGCTCGCCGTCGTCAGGTGTCGGCTCCCGAAAACTGTAGGTGTCGGCTCCAGGATGCTCAGAAAAATCAACGCTCTGTTCCAGCATCGGAGTCGGCTCCAGACACAGTAAGTGTCGACTCCGAAACCTTAGGTGTCGGCTCCGAAACTCTAGGTGTCGGCTCCAGGTTGTATCAAAAATCAGATTAAAATTGAATTGGCCATGGGGTCGGCTCCAGACTTTCTAGGTGTCGACTCCAAGCTCTGAAACTTTGAAATCTCTGATTTGTATTTGATTCAAAATTCATTTCTTAATTCCTTTAAATTGATCAAATAAATTTAAGTCCTGAAACACTTATAAAATCCATTAGTAATCAAATAAATATACTCAATTCCTTTATTAATCATCAAAATCAATGAATGGATCAACAATCTCCCCCTTTTTGATGATTATAAAAACATTGAGTATATGCATAGAATTCTTAAATTAAAGAGAATATCAAGGAAGTGATCTTTACGAGTAAGCTCCCCCTGAATAAGGTAGCTTCTCTTATGAAGTTCAAATTCAAATTATTCTTCCTCTTACTTTACACATTTGATACTTAAGATTTCTTTGTGCATAGACAATTCAATTTGATTATCAATCCATATCAATAACTCAATATCATATTAATCAATTAACATTCTCAACTATAATTCTTTCCATATAATTTTCTCCCTCTTAATGCATATACAATCCTAATTCTCTCCCCTTTTTTGTAATCAACAAAAAGGTAAAGAATATTTTACTGCATCAAAGGATAATTGCATCAAAAAGATAATCAAAAGTCAAATATTACATAAAAAACTTTTCATTCATTAACATAAGCTTCACTACATCAACATATTGTCAAGTATTACATAATTCTCTCCCTCTTTACACTTCATTATATTAACTTCATTACATCAAAATGTAAACAACATTTCAACAAGATTGAACATAAACTACATCAAAAGTTCTTTCTAACTATTCTTGTTAAATGGTCTACTATATTTTTCATTCCATCACATTGAAGTCTAACATAATCTTTTAGTCTCTCATCCACAAATGTGCAAGCTGTTGTGATTTTGTCTTGAAGTTCGGCGTTGCACTTTGAATAAGTTTCACCATCTCCACAAATCTCTTTAAGCTCTTCAAAGATGTTCTTCAAATCACCATTTAAAGATTCTGCGGAGGAGTTGAGAGTTGATTCAATCTTTGCAATCCGATCATCAAGGGAGTAAAGTGATTCTTTTAAATTCATAAATTTACTGTCAAACTCATCCTTCTGAGCTGCAAACAAACTTTTTAATTGCTCCATTTGAAGGTCTGAGAATCCAGTCGAAGAAGTGGATGGTTGATCATAAACTTGTGCAGGTGCAGGAGCAGGAACAGGAGCAGAAATGGGACTCCTAGGCTGTGGAGAAGGAACCCTAAATGATGGTCCAGCCTCGCAAGGCTCAGAAACTCTCGGCATAGGGGCTCTTTCATCTAGGTGTCCTTTCCTAAGAATTGACATGCACCACTTGTGCTTTTTCTATCCAATTTACATCCAGCATAGTCAGAATCAGAATATGCAATTAAATTTAAAGTCTCTAGAGTACCATAAACCTACATTTTTAGTTCCACTTAAATATCTTAAAATTCTTTTTACAACAACTAAGTGAGATTCTTTAGGTTCAGATTGAAATCTAGCACATAGACATACTGCAAACATAATATTTGGTCTACTAGCAGTTAAGTAAAGAAGAGATCCAATCATACCTCTGTAATGTTTTTGATCTACTTTCTTACCATCTTCATCTTTGTCCAATTTGCACGAAGGACTCATAGGTATCCCAAGTGGTTTGATTGACTCCATTCAAATTTCTTGAGCAGTTCTTTTGCTATATTTGGCTTGATTGATGAAGATTTCTTTGCTTTGTTTGATTTGAAGTCCTAGGAAGAAGTTGAGTTCTTCTATCATACTCATTTCAAACTCACCCTGCATTAACTTTGCAAATTATTGACATAACAAATTGTTAGTAGCACCGAAAACAATATCATCAACATATATCTGTACTACTAATAAATCTTTGTCTTTTGTTTTCAAAAATAGTGTTTTATCGACATTTCCTCTTACAAAATCATTTTCAATCAGAAATTTACTTAATCTTTCATACCAAGCCCTAGGTGCTTGTTTCAAACCGTATAGTGCTTTGTGTAATTTAAAAACATGATTTGGAAATTCATGATCTTCAAATCCCGGTGGTTGTTCAACAAAAACTTCTTCATTTATAAATCCATTTAAGAATGCGCTTTTAACATCCATTTGAAATAAATTGATATGCATATGACATGCAAATGCAAGTAACAATCTAATTGCTTCAAGTCTAGCTACAGGTGCAAAAGTTTCATCAAAATCAATTCCTTCTTCTTGATTATATCCTTTTGCAACTAATCTAGCTTTGTTTCTTATTACTATGCCATTTTCGTCTAATTTATTTCTAAATACCCATTTTGATCCTATTACAGAATGATCTTTAGGTCTATCCACTAATGTCCAAACATTATTTCTAGTGAATTGATTTAATTCTTCTTGCATGGCTAACATCCAGTTATTATCTTTTTCAGCTTCTTCAATAGTTTTTGGTTCAATTTGAGATACAAATGCAAGATGATTATTGATGTTTCTCATTGATGATCTAGTTCTTACTCCTTGAGATGGATCACCTATAATTAATTCTCTTGGATGACCATAGGCATATCTCCAATCTCTAGGTAGATCTATATCATTACGATTTCCATCAACAACATCAACACTAGGAGAATCATTATCTTTAGCTTCTTGTTCATGATCTGAAGATACATCTATATTTAATTTTTCAATGTCTCTTTCTAGAATGTTTGTATCTTCCTCATCATCAATCTTTTTAGAACTTGATGCTAAAGATTCATCAAAGATTACATGAATAGATTCTTCTACTATTAAGTTTCTCTTGTTAAATACTCTATAAGCTTTACTTGATGTTGAATATCCTAAGAATATGCCTTCATCAGATTTTGCATCAAATTTTCCTAGGTTATCTTTGCCATTATTATGAATGAAACACTTACAACCAAATGCATGAAAATAGCTTATGTTTGGTTTTCTATTATTCCATAGTTCATAAGGTGTTTTCTTAATGATTGGCCTAATTAAAGCTCTATTAAGGATGTAGCATGCCGTGTTTATAGCTTCTGCCCAAAAGTATTTTGGTAAGTTGCTTTCACATAGCATGGTACGGGCCATGTCTTCTAGGGTTCTATTTTTTCTTTCAACTACACCATTTTGTTGCGGTGTTCTAGGTGCAGAAAAATTATGATGGATGCCATTTTCTATGCAAAAATTTTTAAATAAATGATTTTCAAATTCGGTGCCATGATCACTTCTTAGAGACACTATGGTGTTGTTTTTCTCATTTGTGACCTTCTTGAAGAATTTCAAAAATAGTGAAAGGTCTCATCCTTATGAGCTAAAAATAATACCCAAGTGTATCTAGAGTAATCATCTACAATCACAAGACCATATTTCTTTCCTCCTAGACTTGTGGTTCTAGTAGGTCCAAAAAGATCCATGTGAAGTAGTTCAAGTGGCCTAGAAGTGGAAACAATATTTTTAGTTTTGAAAGAATTTCTAGTTTGTTTTCCAAATTGACATGCATCACAAATTTTATTATTTTCAAAATCTAATTGTGGAAGTCCTTTTACTAAATCCATTCTAATTAATTTTGAAATAAGGTGTGTGCTTGCATGACCTAATCTACGATGCCACAACCAACCAATCTCATTTATATTAGCATTATTAGCAACTAGGCAATGATTACTTGTAGACAAATTGTCTAAATCAATCAGGTATACATTGCCATTTCTATTTCCAATAAAAACAATGCTATTATCAATGGGATTAGAAACTGTGCATATAGAAGATTCAAATGATACTTTAAAACCTTTGTCACATAATTGACTAATGCTAATTAAATTATGTTTCAAACCATCAACATATAAGACATTTTCAATATATGTGGAGGGAGTTATTTGAATGTTACCAAACCCCAAGATTTGGCCTTTGCCATTGTCGCCAAATGTAACTACTCCTCCTCTTTTGCTTTCAAGGGTGATGAATTGATCCTTGTCACCCGTCATGTGCCTTGAGCAGCCGCTATCGAGATACCACTTTCTCTTTGATCTTTTGGCCGCAAGACACTCCTGCAAAAATAATTAAGTCTTATATTTAGGTACCCAAGCTTTCTTGGGTCCTTCATGGTTAGTAGCATAAACAATTGTTCCTTTAGGAACCCAAATTTTCTTTCCTTTACTATTTATCTTCTTATCTATTTTCTTAAAATTGCATTCAAAAACTTTGTGTCCCTTCTTGTTACAGTAATGCATGTAACATTATCAAGGTTTTGTTCCTTTCTAAAAAAGTTTTTGACAAATTTTTGTTTCAAATTAGGTCTATATCCTAAACCAGCCTTATCATATATAGCTCTTTGATTACTTAACAATAAATTAAGTTTTTCTGAACTATAAGTGAATTTATCAACAATACTTTTATATTTATCAACTTCCTTCTTTAGTTTATCATTTTCATTGGAAATTGATTCTTTTTCTTTAGTCAAATTGTCTTTTTCAGATTTCAGCACTTTAGTTTCATTATTAAGATTTTCTTTTTCTTCAATCAAAGTTAAATTTTATTTTTCAAAAACTTATATTTCTTTTTCAAAATTTTGAAATCACCAACAAGTTCATTAAAAGCATCAAATAATTCATCAAAAGCAAATTCATCGCAAGGGTTTTCAGAACTTACCTCATCCTCTTCGTTTGCCATAAAGCAAATGTTAGCAACCTCCTTTTGTTCTTCCTCCGATGAGGATTCATCGCTGTCGCTCCAAGTTGCAACATAGGCTTTCTTTTTCTTCTTGAAAGTCTTTTTCAGTTGAGGACAATCATATCTGTAATGCCCCGGTTTCTTACATTCATAGCAAATCAAGGGGTCTTTCTCTTTATCCTTGTCCTTGTCTTTTTCTTTCTCTCCTTCCATCTTAGTTCCAAATTTCTTCTTGTGGAAGGGTCTCTTTCTCCTCATGAATTTTTTGAACTTTCTTGCTAGAAGAGCTGTCTCATCATCATCTTCTTCACTATCATTGCAGCTCTCCTCATTTTCAGCAGCCTTAAGAGCTATGGTCTTTTTCTTTTTCACATCTTCTTCTATGTGCTGCTTCATGGTCAATTCATGGGTCATTAGGGATCCTAGAAGCTCCTCTAAGGGTAAGGTGTTGAGGTCCTTTGCTTCTTGGATTGCTGTCACCTTCGCTTCCCACGTTCTTGGAAGTGACCTGAGAATTTTTCGGACAAGTTCAGAGTTAGAATATGTTTTGCCTAAACTTTTCAACCCATTTACAATATCAGTAAATCTAGTATACATGCTAGCTATATTTTCAGTTTGTTCCATGCAAAATAACTCATATTTATGAACAAGAATGTTTATTTTGGATTCTTTTACTTGGTTAGTACCCTCATGGGTAACCTCTAATCTATCCCAAATCTCCTTTGCGGAATTACAAGTGGAGATTCTATTAAATTCATTAGCATCTAAAGAGCAATATAAGACATTCATGGCCTTAGCATTGAGCTGTGCCATTTTCCTATCATTATCATTCCAATCCCTTTCGGGCTTAGGAACAATAGTGCCATCAACAACGTGTGTGGGTGTACTAGGTCCATTAGTTATAACACCCCACAATTCATAATCAGAAGCTTGAATGAATATCCTCATTCTTGCTTTCCAATAAGAATAGTTGGAACCATTAAACAAAGGAGGTCTATTTGTAGAATGACCTTCGGCAAATGATCCAACTTGAGTTGCCATTTGGATCTTTAGCTCTTGATCGTGTGATCAAAATCTAATGAGCACTTGCTCTGATACCAATTGTTGGCCCAGATGACAACCCAAGAGGGGGGGTGAATTGGGTTCTTTAAAAATTTAGCCTCTTGAAAAATTGTTTGCTTAAGATGAATGAAAACAAATGCAATGTAAATATAAAGTACAGCGAATAAAACAGAGATAGAGATAGAGTCAATGGAAGCACGGCAAACACAAAGATTTTATAGTGGTTCGGTGTATCCAACACCTACGTCCACTCCCAAGATCCTACTTGGGTCCACACTATAATCACCTCGATTACAGCCGAGTTGTTTTACAAGTTCACAACTCAAACTTGTTGTTTTACCCGGGATCACAACGAACCCAGCCGGTTTTTCGGGCTCACCAGCACACAACCCAAGACTCAAGCAAAACTAGCTTGACCCGAGGTTAACAACCTCCACTAGTTCAATCCCCTTTGATTGAACTAGGCACAAACAAGAATAAGAATGTTTTACAAATTTTCACAGCTCCTTAATGAGCAAATATTCAAAGAAAAGTAAATAGGTTTAGAAAAGCCTGGTTTGAAGTTGTTTGGCTTTGAGCTTTTCTTCTTTTCTTCTTTTCCTCTTCTCCTTGCTGGGTTGAATCAAGCCTCAGCTCCGATTCTTCACAGTAGATGCAGTTGAGAAGATTGAAAAGTTGGTCTCTTTCTTCTAGTTGAGAATCCTCCGATTTTTCTCTATTTGAACGGCTTGGATTCTTCTTTGAGCTTTGTGGAGTGGAAGGTTTTGAATTTGAAAGCTCCTCTCTTGGATATAAGGCTCAAGACTTCTCGGATTTTGATTTTTGATTTTGTCTATCCGTTTTCTATCTCTCTTTTCAAACGGTTGTTTTTCCCTTTTTATAGATTTTCCTTTGATTCATTTTTGGGTGAAATCTAGCCGTTGGAGTGTACCTGGAAGGATTTTCCATTCATAAAAAATAGCCGTTAGATGTCAGAAATCAAAAATATTACCGTTAGAGCTGATCTGGCATTTTTGATTTTTCGTCCAGGTGGGTTGGAGTCGGCTCCAGCTTTTCAGGTGTCGGCTCCGAATCGTTTTTCCATAAATAGTAAAATCTGAGTTCGTCGTGGAGTCGGCTCCGCAAAAGTAAGTGTCGGCTCGCCGTCGTCAGGTGTCGGCTCCCGAAAACTGTAGGTGTCGGCTCCAGGATGCTCAGAAAATCAACGTTCTGTTCCTGCATCGGAGTCGGCTCCAGACACAGTAAGTGTCGACTCCGAAACCTTAGGTGTCGGCTCCGAAACTCTAGGTGTCGGCTCCAGGTTTTATCAAAAATCAGATTAAAATTGAATTGGCCATGGGGTCGGCTCCAGACTTTCTAGGTGTCGACTCCAAGCTCTGAAACTTTGAAATCTCTGATTTGTATTTGATTCAAAATTCATTTCTTAATTCCTTTAAATTGATCAAATAAATTTAAGTCCTGAAACACTTATAAAATCCATTAGTAATCAAATAAATATACTCAATTCCTTTATTAATCATCAAAATCAATGAATGGATCAACACAACCCTTACACTCAGGTTATATTAAAGTTAATTTTAATGGGTCTATGGATTCCATAGATGCAACAACAAGATTTCTTATTTAGGATTGATCAAGCAAAACACTGCATAAGCTGCAGAAAATCCACTTAAGCTCCCGTTAATCCCTAACATTGAGTTAATGGCTACATGGTTTGGGGTGTTAGGGTTTAGACCTTGATGAATAGCAATGGGATTCCCCGTTGAACAAGAACTAGAACTAAGGATTTCTAATCCTGTTAGGTTTACTTCTTGAAAAGGAGGAAGATGGGGAGGAGAAAGAAAGGGCTGCCGCCCTATGATGAGAGAAGGGAATTTTTGGGAGAAAAGAATCTGTTCTCTATATCCATCCAAACCCTAGAGACTAGAGTTTAAATACATCCACGAAGTGGGCCAGGCCCAGACTCAACAAAAAACTCCCATGGACTAACCCAATGAGATTAAACTAATCCCCAAGCCCGTGTACACCCGTGACTTGATTTAATCTCAACCCTTGGACTCAAACCCAGCCCAATACAAGTTAGCCCACCTGGGCCTTGATAGCACCACACCAGGCCCAACAATCTCCACCTTGGTGCTTTCAAGGCCTCAGCACGTCCACTGTGTCCATCAGCTTTAACAACGAAATACACTTTTGAAAACTGTCCCGTGGAAGAACCTTAGTCAGTGCATCTGCTGGATTTTCTTTGGTGTATACCTTCACCAGCTCCACCTCACCATCTTCCACCAGCTCTCTGATCCTGTGGTATCTGAGGTCAATGTGCTTCGTCCTGGCATGATAGACTGCATTCTGCGCAAGCATCAGAGCACTCTGGCTGTCACTATGCACCTGGACAACCTTCTGATCAAGTCCCATCTCCAGCATCAAGCCCTTCAGCCAAAGAGCTTCCTTTGCTGCCTCTGTGATACCTATGTATTCTGCCTCTGTGGTAGATAAGGCTGTGATGGGCTGCAGACATGATCTCCATGATACTGGACCACCAAACAGGCTGAACACAAAGCCTGTTGTGGATCTCCTAGTGTCCACATCTCCACCAAAGTCTGCATCCACATACCCATATAACTGCCCACGAGCCTCCTTGGATAAGTTGGATCTCTCAGCATCTTCTTGCTGTCCATAGCAAATACCAACCCCAACTGTACCTACCAAGTACCTGAAGATTCCCTTCAGTGCTCGCCAGTGCTCCCTACCAGGCTGCGCCATGAACCTGCTCACCTGGCTCACTGCATGGGCTATGTCTGGCCTACAACATACCATGGCATACATAAGGCTCCCAACACCAGAAGCATATGGTACCTTCTCCATCTCCTGAGCCTCCACCTCAGTCTGTGGTGACATGGTCTTCGATAAAGAAAAATGTGCTGCAAAGGTAGTGCTGTCGGTTTGGCATCCTTCATCCCATATCGCTCCAGAATCCTTTTAATGTAGCCACCCTGACTCAGATGCAGCACACCCTTGGATCTATCTCTGATGATTTCCATCCCTAGGATCTTCCTAGCTGGCCCCAGATTCTTCATCTCAAACTCCCGAGACAAAGCTATCTTCAGTTCCTGTACAGCCTTCTTACTCTTGCATGCTATCAGCATGTCATCTACATACAAGAGTAAGTACATCCTAGACCCATCATCCAGAGATTTAACATACACACAAGAATCATACTCACACCTGAAAAGTCCAATGCTCCTAACATAAGTGTCAAATCTCTTGTACCACTGCCTCGGCGACTGCTTCAGCCCATACAGAGATTTCTTCAGCAAACAGACTTTCCCATCTGATCTTGGTTCTCTAAACCCTGGTGGCTGCTCCATGTAGATGCTCTCCTCCAAATGACCATGGAGGAATGCTGTCTTCACATCCATCTGCTCCAGCTCCAAGTCCTGAGCTGCTACAATACTCAATAATAGTCTGATGGAAGTGTGCCTGACAACTGGAGAAAATATCTCACCATAATCGATGCCTTCTTTCTGAGAGTATCCTTTGGCCACTAGTCTTGCCTTATACCTGATACCCTCTTGTTCTGAAGCTCCTTCCTTGCGCTGATAGACCCATTTACAACCAATGGGTTTCTTTCCTTGTGGCAGCTGGACCACCTGCCACGTATTATTGCTGTGAAGAGACTGCATTTCCTCTGCCATAGCATGGATCCACCTATCTCTATCCTGACTTTCCATAGCCTCCTCATAGGTGAAAGGGTCTCCATTCGCTGTCACCAGGGCATATGACAACGAATCCTCAAAGCCGTATCGAACTGGTGGTCGCACGTTCCTCCTGGGCCTTTGCTGTGCGATCCCAGTATCAGTCCCCTGTCCAGCTGCATCCTGCTGAACTCCCTGGCTTCTACCCCTCTGTCAGTCCTCTCCACCTGAATCTCAAATCCTCCTGGTCCACTAGCAAATGGCACAACTGTATAGGAGGTTGTCTGACTAGTGTTACCGTGTTCTACCTCATGTAGTCCCTGCTGTGCATCCATGCCACTTCTGTTCTGGAGGATTGAGCTCTCATCAAAGGTTACATCTCTGCTGATGACAACCTTCTTCTCCAAGGGGTCCCATAGCCGATACCCCTTGACTCCTCGCGGGTAGCCTAGGAACACCATCTTCTTAGACCTGGCATCCAACTTACTCCGCTCCCCAGCTCCAACATGCACATATGCTGTGCATCCAAACACCCTTAGATGGTTTAGGCTTGTCTTCCTTCCAGACCATATCTCCTCTGGAATGTCTCCATCTAACCTGGTGTGCGGTGACCGATTGACCAAGTAGCTAGCTGCATCTACTGCGTCAACCCAGAACATCTTTGGAAGCCCTGCTGCAGCCTTAAGCATCTTGCCTTTTCCAATAGTGTTCTGTTCATCCTCTCAGCCACCCCATTCTGTTGAGGAGTTCTCATCACCGAGAAGTGCCTTCTGATGCCCCACTCCTCACAAAAAATCTGGAACTCCCTGCTGGTGTATTCCCCGCCATTATCAGACCTCAGACACTTCACACTTTTACCCTGCTCCTTCTTCACCTCAGCCTTCCAGATTTTGAACTTGGTGAAGACCTCTGATTTCTCCTTCATAAAGTAGATCCACATCTTCCTTGAGAAATCATCTATCAGGGTCATAAAGTATCTGGCCCCATTCCTTGCAGAAACTGGGGCTGGTCCCCAGACATCTGTGTGTACTAACTCCAGGGGTTCAGCACTCCTAGCTGTGCTGACTGAGAACTGTACTCTCCTCTGCTTTCCCATCTGACAAGGCTCACAGATCTCCATATCTCCGCTACTCAAGTCTGGAAGCAGACCTCTCTTGCTCAGTTCTTTCATCCCCTTGTCTCCCATGTGGCCCAGGCGGTAATGCCACATCCTGTACACATCCCGGGGATCTTGCTCCACAGCTGCCACCTCAGATTTCACAGTCATCACAGAGCCCTCCATCTTGTATAGATTATTTTCCAGCCTCCTCCCTCTCATCACCACCATGGCTCCATTGGAGATGTTCAGAACTCCACTCCTGGCACGACTGCTGAAGCTGTATCCAGTCCGCTCCAAGTACCCCAGTGATACCAGATTCTTCTTGAGTTCTGGAACATGCTTCACACTGGTAAGAGTGCACACCATACCATCAAACATCCTCACCCTCACTGTGCCAATACCTGCCACCTTGCAAGGGTGATTATCTCCAAGAGTCACATTCCCCTCCTCAACCTCTGTGTAAGTACTGAACCACGACCGGTTGGGAGTGTAATGATGAGAACAGGCTGAATCCAAGGTCCACATCTCTGTGCTGTGCCTGTGATCATCTGATACAACCAAGAGATCATCCTCCACCTCCTGATCTGCAACTGTACTCACTGACTCAGATCCTTCTTTTTTCTCCCTTCTGATTTTTCCACTTAGGACAATTCTTCTTAAAATGTCCTACCTCTCCACACTTATAGCACTTCAGCTCTCTCTTGCCTTTCCTGGACTTTGATCGTCCTCCAGACTTACTTCTGTCCCTACCCCTACCTCTGCCTGTCCTTTCCCCAACTGATAGACCCTCCTGGGGAACAGCTTCCTTGGTCATCTTCTCCCTCTGCTCATTCGTCCGAAGCACCGAGACAATATCTTCATAAATTAATGTCTCCTTCCCATAGAGCAGTGTTGTGACCAATGAGTCATAAGACGTGGGCATTGAACATAAAAGCAGAAGTGCTTTATCTTCTTCCTCCATCTTGACCCCAACATTCAGAAGTTCATTGCTCATTTGGTCGAATATCTGGATGTGACCCAGCACATCTCCACCTTCTGACATCCGAAGGCTGTAGAGGCGCTTCTTCAACATCAACTTGTTGCACATATTCTTCCCCATATAGAGGGTGTGCAACTTCGTCCAGAGTCCCTTCGGGGTCTTCTCCTCCAGCACTGAATAGAGGACTGAATCCGCCAGACAGCCCCTGATCATTGAACATGTCTTCTTCTCCAATGAAATCCACTGCTTGTCTGTCATCCCATCTGGCCTTTCCTCCAAAGCCAAATCTAAACCCTGCTGCACAAGGAGGTCCTCTACCCGGACTTTCCACATGGAGAAACTTCCCTTCCCATCAAACTTCTCAACCTCTATTTTTATGCTACTCCCCATGGCCAATTTCAAAATAGCACAAAAATAAATTTTATAAAATAGAGAAGTACCTTGACGAGATTCTGTTGAAATTATTTCAACTCCTTGAAGGCCTCCAGATTACTCCTTGAACCAGGCTCTGATACCACTTGTTAGGGTTTAGACCTTGATGAATAGCAATGGGATTCCCCGTTGAACAAGAACTAGAACTAAGGATTTCTAATCCTGTTAGGTTTACTTCTTGAAAAGGAGGAAGATGGGGAGGAGAAAGAAAGGGCTGCCGCCCTATGATGAGAGAAGGGAATTTTTGGGAGAAAAGAATCTGTTCTCTATATCCATCCAAACCCTAGAGACTAGAGTTTAAATACATCCACGAAGTGGGCCAGGCCCAGACTCAACAAAAAACTCCCATGGACTAACCCAATGAGATTAAACTAATCCCCAAGCCCGTGTACACCCGTGACTTGATTTAATCTCAACCCTTGGACTCAAACCTAGCCCAATACAAGTTAGCCCACCTGGGCCTTGATAGCACCACACCAGGCCCAACATGGGGTACGTAAACCTATCAAATTATCAAATACAAGTAGAATAATCATTAAAGATGACTCTACTACGGTAATAGCATGATTAAAGCCAGATAGCTTGCATTACTTTCGCTCCTATTTCTGAAAGCTCGAATTCATCAGAATAGTAAGGAGTAATTTGTATTGCAAGCATGCTCTTAAGAAAGAACAATCAAGAAGCAGACTATTTAATTAGCGAATATAGCAGTTAACTTGGTGCATATAGCATTCTTAATTAAAACTTTTTTCTTTGGATCATTGGTCCTGGAAATAGTGTACGGAAAGATAAGATTTTGAATGTGTTTTGCAACCTTAAAAAAAAAAATTGCACCTATACACTACTTTAAAATTTAAATATAGCAACCCTTTTTTGCCGACGCTTTGAAAAGCGTGGGAAATTTATTAAGTCTGCCGACGCTTTTTAAAGCGTCGGAATAATTAACGCTAATTATATTAGCACGCCCCCGACCCCCCCCCCCCTTCTCTCTCTATCTCTCTCTCGGGATTTAAGCGGAATGATTCCCCCTAATTTAGTTTTTTTAAAAAAAATTTAGTCCCAGTCACGGCCCTCTCTCTCTCTCTCTATCTATCGGGATTTATCCTCGCCCCCCGCCGCCTTAGAACAAATATAGCCCTAACCCTAATCACCCGCAGCCCCCCTCCTCCCCTCCCCACCGGAGCCCGAGAGCCTCCCCACCCGCAGCCCGAGAGCCTCCCCACCCGCAGCGCCTTGCCTTTTAGACAACCCTAACATCAAAACCCTAACATCACAGGTTAGGTTTTTTCTTGTTTGATTTCCTTTATTTTTTTGTTTCCTCTCTGACTTGGTAGGAAGCATGAATGGGACAGAACATGAAGTGATCTCACTTGCCATGCTTCTTTAACATTCTTCATCTCGGTTTTGAAGGGTAGATTCGCTCAACGAGGGTTGAACTGCCAAAGAGTTATTTAAAGAGGTGGCAAGCATAGAAGGGCAGGTATTGTTTTGCTCTGTCTCTCATAGTTCTTCTTTGATTTGTTCTTATGGACTTTGTTGTTTGGTCTATTGCTTGTTTCACTAACCAGACAACCCTAACATCAAAACCCTAACATCACAGGTTTTGTTGCCTCTTGCCTTTCAGACAACCCTCTGATCACACTTTCTCATATCAAACACAATCTGATTGCGGCTCTTCTAATATCAAGTGTCCACCATCATTTTTAACTGGAAGCTGCATTGATTTTGTTTTAGACATTCTCAAGTAAAGATAAAGGCCTTAAATGGATGGGTATGTGAGAAACTTTATCAGTAGCCTGTCCCCGCATCTGCACCCAGCCACCCACCCCCAGTGCCATTCCAAATCATAATGCTACTTGGTTACTCATAGAGCTTGTTAGGGAAGAAAATATCGTCAGTTTGCCTTGGTTCTATTTTCTTTCTTTACTTAATCTATCTGCAATTCTGCATGTGAGCATATGTACAATCTGTGTTGCAAGTCCTCGGTCTTGAAGTCGTTGTAGGGTACTCTTTAATCCTGAAAAGACAACAAATCTTGCTAAGTTACATCTGTAACTCTTTATGCAAGCATTTCTCTTCAAGTTTCAAGTAAAACCGTCCAGCATTCTTATCTAGACTCTTGTCAAGATCTTCTCAGTTCTGGACCCTTTTGCCTGTTCGTCAAGTTGGGATCCTATTACAAGATGGTGGACTGGCTTGAGATGAACATTTTGACAGTTAAGAGGGCTCTGTTCCTAGGTTCCATGTCTGCAGCAATGGCTTATAGAATACAATTAGCTTGTGTGGTCATTGTATCTGTGTTTTCTACAATTTTGATTGAACATTTGACTTGATTTTTGTGCTTTTGTCTACTAGAGTGGAAGTTTTTTTGGTGACGTTTGGTGTGGAAGGCAGTTCGGTTTTACATTAGTTTGAATTCAGAATTGTTAACCCTGATATACATTGTTGTCCCATTCCGCTTTGGTCCAGTGGTTGGTCATTATGGTATTAGAGTTTGATTCTCCTTCATGTCAGTTATTTATTTAATTATTTCAGTTATTGTCTTGCTTCTTTTGGTTATTGTGTTCTCTCCATATGCATGGTCCGGGCTGCATGTGAGGAGGGGGCAATGTTAAGCATGTTACACATAGACCGATCTTAATGCATATAGACCATTGAATGCAGTCCAATGACATCAGACCCCATATAGACCACTGCATGTGGTTCATTGTATCTGTGTTTTCTACAATTTTGATTGAACATTTGACTTGATTTTTGTGCTTTTGTCTACTAGAGTGGAAGTTTTTTTTGGTGACGTTTGGTGTGGAAGGCAGTTCGGTTTTACATTAGTTTGAATTCAGAATTGTTAACCCTGATATACATTGTTGTCCCATTCCGCTTTGGTCCAGTGGTTGGTCATTATGGTATTAGAGTTTGATTCTCCTTCATGTCAGTTATTTATTTAATTATTTCAGTTATTGTCTTGCTTCTTTTGGTTATTGTGTTCTCTCCATATGCATGGTCCGGGCTGCATGTGAGGAGGGGGCAATGTTAAGCATGTTACACATAGACCGATCTTAATGCATATAGACCATTGAATGCAGTCCAATGACATCAGACCCCATATAGACCACTGCATGTGGTTCATTGTATCTGTGTTTTCTACAATTTTGATTGAACATTTGACTTGATTTTTGTGCTTTTGTCTACTAGAGTGGAAGTTTTTTTTGGTGACGTTTGGTGTGGAAGGCAGTTCGGTTTTACATTAGTTTGAATTCAGAATTGTTAACCCTGATATACATTGTTGTCCCATTCCGCTTTGGTCCAGTGGTTGGTCATTATGGTATTAGAGTTTGATTCTCCTTCATGTCAGTTATTTATTTAATTATTTCAGTTATTGTCTTGCTTCTTTTGGTTATTGTGTTCTCTCCATATGCATGGTCCGGGCTGCATGTGAGGAGGGGGCAATGTTAAGCATGTTACACATAGACCGATCTTAATGCATATAGACCATTGAATGCAGTTTAATGCATATAGACCATTGAATGCAGTCCAATGACATCAGACCCCATATAGACCACTGCATGTGGTTCATTGTATCTGTGTTTTCTACAATTTTGATTGAACATTTGACTTGATTTTTGTGCTTTTGTCTACTAGAGTGGAAGTTTTTTTTGGTGACGTTTGGTGTGGAAGGCAGTTCGGTTTTACATTAGTTTGAATTCAGAATTGTTAACCCTGATATACATTGTTGTCCCATTCCGCTTTGGTCCAGTGGTTGGTCATTATGGTATTAGAGTTTGATTCTCCTTCATGTCAGTTATTTATTTAATTATTTCAGTTATTGTCTTGCTTCTTTTGGTTATTGTGTTCTCTCCATATGCATGGTCCGGGCTGCATGTGAGGAGGGGGCAATGTTAAGCATGTTACACATAGACCGATCTTAATGCATATAGACCATTGAATGCAGTCCAATGACATCAGACCCCATATAGACCACTGCATGTGGTTCATTGATGTCAGGGCCAGCAATCTGAAATCGAAGTCATATTTCCCCTTTTGAAGCTAGAACAGAGTGCTAAAGTTTATTCCTGTCATAAGCTCCATCCTTTAGTTCCAACTTTGAATTGCTTGATCCATTCTATTATGAAAACTTGAGAATATCTTCTCCCTTGCAAGGACATGCTTAATGGGAATGATTTTCATCAAGAAACAAGAGCTTACATATATTTAATCAATCTCTCTCTAGGTTTCTCACACTATGGAAATACTAGTGCCAATGATTCAGCACTTGCGTGGATGTCTATCAAACCATGGTGTAAATTTTGACAACGTGACTTTATTGATGCTAAATAGTTCCAAGCTTGATGAGTCATGTGCTAGGTTCTTTATGTGGAGCTAATTATATAAGACAATGTCAAATTAATAATAGTGTTGATGTAATATGGATTGAAAGGAAGATTTAGATGAAAGCGAATCCAGTACTAGCAGGTTAATTGCTTTTTATCTATATATGTAGAAGTTAACTTGAATGGTGGAGTAAAGTCCATCTCTCCCATATATATGTTATTACTATTTTTGGATGACATATTATAGCTGAGGTCAAGTTTAATTAGTTATATTCTTTTAATAAGAGTTTGCTTAATTATGCTAATATATATCTACCTAAGCCTCATATGGTACCTTCTCCTTCCCCTATCGTGCATGCATAGTTGTTATCTTACCTATAAATTATTGTTGACTAATCATAAAATTATAAAACTAAATAAAGTATGAAACCTTCTATAATTGATAAGTACACTCATGTTTTTATATAAGGATACATTGCTAACTAACCACTAGATCTAGATGATGCAAGAAGCATTTTATTTTATATATACACTTCTATTTTTAAAAGGATTCTATGGTTAACTAGTTATTGGACTCTAAATTCTGAAGCTCTTTAGCGATAGAGGAAATTACTTTTGGGCATCCATTAATATCCATAAATGCTCAAATGTCAGGGGCAGCCCGCACCCCCCCCCCCCCCCCCCCCTTCTTCAATTTGAACTAGGTTTGCTCCATTTATTTCAAGCCATCATCTCCAGTTCCAATAATATCTGATACCTGAATAACCTATACACTCACTGTTATCACTGCCATACTCTGCCACAATGTACCATCGTATTTCTTTCATTCGACGATGGCATAACCTGACCCTTACCCATCACATGATCCTGACATTTAGAACAGACACAGACCTACCTCTCTCCCAATCACCTTGCACATCCTCTGACTCAGCCATTTGATAAAAGAGCCCCACAAATTTCTTCCACCATCACCTCAACCAGCTCCACTAAATCCACCTCTTCATCCACCACTAACTCATCCTCTGCTTCTCCCTTGAGCATCAAGGCCTTCCCTTCATCTCCTACAAGTGCTCCACCTGGTTCCGATGAGGTGGCACAAGGCTTGCATGGTTGCCTTCTTCTGATTAATGTGAGTTGCCCATGTTTGAAGATGAGTATTCTCTATTTGTTTGCTTCCTAAAGCCAACTACAAAGGAGTTACCTATAGGGTGTTTGATGCATTACAATGACTTGCACAGCTTGATGTACAGCTATGAATATCTGATCAATGTGCTTTGCAAATTGGGAGGTTGAGATGATAGTTGGGTTGTTTTGGAAATAATAAACCTCTGGGATTATACTTATTGTTGTTAACCATGAAGTCTTGATCTATGAGCTGTGTGAAAAAGATGATATCTGATGACGCCAAGTAACCGCCTTCGAACGTCGGGGAAGACGGATGTCTCGCTCCGGGAAATCCTGCAAGAAAAGTCCCCGGGGACCGGTAGCACCGGTGGGGACCCTCCGACGATCAAGTTAGTGGCTTGGGTTCAGACAAGGAACCACCCCCGCCGAGAGAAGCTGGGGCAGTTAGGGTTTTTATCAAAAGGAGGAAGCTCCCAGAGTCAGAGTTCGGATCGGCTTATAGCCCGAATATGTTTCTTTTATACCTGTCTGAACACCGTCATGTGCAGCTTCGGAAGACCTTTCTTTTGTACTGTTCTTGATGGACGTGGCTGGGCTCCTATTGCTAGAGGCGGCGAGTCGTACACCCTAGTAAGGCGTAGTGGCGCACAGAGGCGTGCAATGCGCCAAACATCGTTATGAGACATGACCCTCCGTACCGGGGCACATTTTACAGGAGTACGAAATGGTACTACGGCAAGGCACAGCCATGTGCCGGAGATCATGCGTGAGCACCGTACTTGCTGACAGTTGCTGTTTTCTTTGGCGGTTGAATAGCATGTCGACCATGCACCCTGAGGCCAGTAGGGGCCCTGGGTTTAAGGAAACGATGACCCCACCCCGACCCCGAGGGGTGCCGGAGGTGGGGAAATGACCGTTCACCCCGAGGCTGGTAGGGGCCCCGGGGTTAGGAAACGATGACCCCACCCCGACCCCGAGGGGGTGCCGGGGGTGGGGAAATGGCCGTTCACCCCGAGGCTGGTAGGGGCCCCGGGGTTAGGAAACGATGACCCCACCCCGACCCCGAGGGGGTGCCGGGGTGGGGAAATGACCGTTCACCCCGAGGCTGGTAGGGGCCCCGGGGTTAGGAAATGATGACCCCACCCCGACCCCGAGGGGGTGCCGGAGGTGGGGAAATGACCGTTCACCCCGAGGCTGGTAGGGGCCCCGGGGTTAGGAAACGATGACCCCACCCCGACCCCGAGGGGGTGCCGGAGGTGGGGAAATGACCGTTCACCCCGAGGCTGGTAGGGGCCCCGGGGTTAGGAAACGATGACCCCACCCCGACCCCGAGGGGGTGCCGGAGGTGGGGAAATGACCGTTCACCCCGAGGCTGGTAGGGGCCCCGGGGTTAGGAAACGATGACCCCACCCCGACCCCGAGGGGGTGCCGGAGGTGGGGAAATGACCGTTCACCCCGAGGCTGGTAGGGGCCCCGGGGTTAGGAAACGATGACCCCACCCGACCCCGAGGGGTGCCCCGAGGGGTAGGGGCCCCGCCCCCACCCCGACCCCGAGGGGGTGCCGGAGGTGGGGAAATGACCGTTCACCCCGAGGCTGGTAGGGGCCCCGGGGTTAGGAAACGATGACCCCACCCCGACCCCGAGGGGGTGCCGGAGGTGGGGAAATGACCGTTCACCCCGAGGCTGGTAGGGGCCCCGGGGTTAAGAAACGATGACCCCACCCCGACCCCGAGGGGGTGCCGGAGGTGGGGAAATGACCGTTCACCCCGAGGCTGGTAGGGGCCCCGGGGTTAAGAAACGATGACCCCACCCCGACCCCGAGGGGGTGCCGGAGGTGGGGAAATGACCGTTCACCCCGAGGCTGGTAGGGGCCCGGGGTTAGGAAACGATGACCCCACCCCGACCCCGAGGGGGTGCCGGAGGTGGGGATGACTGACTGCCGTTACCCTGCCTGATGACGTTGGGATCAGTCATATCAGATGCCCCCTCGCCCCTGGGGCGAAGCGGGTCCCACCGCTGAGGCCCAAGGGGCGTTCTCCGCGTGGCTGATCCCTAGCCTTGCTCCTTATGCGGACGGTACGGGGGATGCAAAGAGACGGCCTTCCGTATCACGCCAGCCACGATCGTCCTCGAAAGTGAGGATCAACTCTTCGAAGTCCGCGCGGAAAGGTGCGTAATGATTTCTTCCTATTACGGCGATATCAACGGGGGCCCCACCATCGGTCGGGGGCGTATCGCGCCGCGCGCTGGGGCATTCCTCGAGGCGAGCCAGCGTATGGTGAAGGGCCGCGTGGCCGACGGGACATGGCGGGATGTTTTGAAAACCCCACAAAGCCAGGCGAGGGGGAAGGAACTGGCACCATACCACCCATCATCGTCTTCCTCTGCCTGTTCTAGTGCTCCTGCAACCTGCAAGCTCGCGTCCGACTTTCTTGTTTCTCCAGGTCAGCTTCTTTCATCTTGATTCTTCTTTTTTCATGAGTCTACCCTCTTGGACATCGGAGGACGGTTCTGAGGACCGTCCTCCCTCTGTAGGGCCCCAAACCCCTTCTCCTTCTCCTCCAGTCGAATGGTCCTCTGATTCAGAGGACCACATTCCTTTGGCCCGGCGGCAGGCCGCCGGCGGAGCCGCCGGTGGAGCTGCCGGTGGAGCCTCGTTGAGGGGTCGTCGGCCGGGGGCCGGGACCTCCTCGAGGGTGGAGGAATCCCCAGGGGGGGTAGCCTCCTCGATGACACGGTCGGATCTGGAAAGGATCCGGGCCCGTTATCGGATCCCTCAGGAGATCAAATTATTTCTTCCGACCCCTGACGACCGGGTTATCTCCTCCCGACCCGGTCGCGTAGCTTTTTACGAGGTCTGCCTACAGGTAGGCCTCCGTCCTCCTTTCCACCCTTTCTTTATCACGCTCCTTGACTTCTATTCCTTAACTCCCTCCCAGCTAGTCCCGAACTCCTGTCGGGTAATTAGCGCCTTCGTTATCCTTTGTCATCGCCTAGGTATTACCCCTAGGGTTAGTTTGTTCCGTAACTTTTATTCTCTTCGGGCCCAGAAGGGGTGGTGGGTGTTTCAGCCCCGACCCAATAGGGTCATCAAACTCCTTTTGCCTTCATCGATTAAGGGGTGGAAACCCCGTTTCTTCTTTGCTAATATCGATCAAGTCCGGCCCCGGTGGGGGAACCCCGACCTCCGAGGGAACGTCGCGACCGTCCAGCCTGGGGACCGGGAAGCGATGGGGGCCTTGCTGACTGCCGAGATTCCCCGGTACACCCTACTGCTAGGGGAGGAGAACTTCGAGTTGGCGGGCCTAGTCTCCCATCGGGGTAAGTCCTCTTCGCACTTAGCTAAAAATCCCGCTCCTCTCTCTTTTTTTTTTTTTTTTTTTTTTTTTTTTTTTTGCTGAAAACTTGACTTGCATTGTGCAGCAATGAAGGTTCCGAGGGCGAAATTGTTAAAGGTCATCAAGAAAAGGGGTCGGGAAGGATCATCCGGGGGGCAGCAAGCCCCGGCCCCGAAGCGCTTGGTGATCCGGGCTCCTCCTCCTCCGCGAGGGCCTCCTCCCCAGCGAGGACCTCCCCTCCCGGGATTCCGCAACACATCCCTGTCCCGCGGAGGTCGACCTCACGGCCGACACTCCACCGGAGGCTGGAGCCGCAGCGGGAGGTACCGCTGCAGAGTCGGTGGCGGGGGAGCCCGTGCCGACCGGAGGGCTCCCGGCTCCCGAGGGAGCGACTTCATTTGGTGCCAGCCGGGACTGGGGTGAGGGGCCATCCGGTCCCACCAGTCCAGCCCCCGAGGGGCCGGTTAGGGGCGACCCGCCCACAGGGCCGGGGAGGTCAGAGGCGGCAGAGGGAAGTGGGGACGCATCCAGGTCGCCCCTGGACTTCCTGGGTGATGGCTATTTGGCCGAGCGGGTCCTGGGCTCGGTTCTGGATCCCAGGATCACCGAAGGCCTCGGTCGTCAGAAGACAGGCGAATTTTTCAGGGAATCTATGCCGCTGCGTTCAGGGTAGGCGACCTTTTTGCCCTTTCTCTTATTGTTCATGTATACATATTTGCTGACTTGAGGCTTGTGCGCGCAGATTGTGCATTCCCTAAAGGCCGCTAGGGAAGTGATCCGCGGGGAGAAGAACCTTCTCCGGGAGATGCAGGATCGCGCAGAGGCAGCAGAGAAGGCACTGGGGGAGATCAAAGAGTCCTGCGCCAGCGAGGTAAGAGCCGCCGAGGGCAAAGCGGAGATCGAGGCCAACCGCGCGCGCGCGGCGATCTCCCAGATGATGGAATCCGAGAGCGCGGTTATGGCGAGAGACATGCACATCTCGGAGCTAACCGAGGCTCTTCGGGAGGCAGAGGAACGGGCGGGAGCGGCGTCGGAGGAGGCTAGAGCGGCGAGAGCAGAGGCCGAAGCGGCAAAAGAAGAGGCTGGCCGGCATAAGGAGGAGTTAGGTCGCGCCAGAGAAACCGAGAGGGACGCAGCGGAAGCCTTAGCCGCAGAAAAAACTCGAGCTGCTAGGCTTGTCGAAGAGTACAGGTCGTCTGAGCGTTACACAGACGACCTAGCCGAAGCTTCGCCGCCGCGTTCCTCGACGGATTCCAGTATGCCAAAGAAAAAGTGGCCAAGGACCTAGATTTCCCTCGCGCCCTGGAGGTTGAGCCAGAGCCATCGTCGGACCCGTCCCCTTCCGATGACGAACCCGCACCGGCGGAGCCCTGAACTCGCACCCGTTACTTTGCTGCTTCTTTTTTTTTTTTTTGTAAGCCCGACTATGTCGGGGTTTTGTAATCCCTTCTATTAATGAAAGTACCTTTCTCGACGATTCGCACTGTTATTGACTTTGCTGTTTGACATGTGATCACACGAGTCCGTTCGTTCCGTCGATTCTAGGGAACACCTTCCTACCCACGCCGTTCCGCCTTAATTACATGAACCCGCTAGTTAAAGTTAGGTGGGTTGAATCTTGGGAGCGGGGCACCGCTGACCGGAGACTAGGCCGGTAGGCGCCCTTGGGGCCACAGGCGTGACGCTTGATCAAGCATCGAACCTGGCGTTGGTCTGGCGCGCGGCTTGATGCCCGCGGGACTTGGCTTTGACCTGACCGGTAGAGTGCGGGGTCCTGACTGCGAAGAACCCTTGATACGTCAATCCGCCGGCGGTTAGCCGGGTTTTATGCTTGATCGGCGCGGGCTTTAAGTGCCGACGAAGTGCCGGGCTTTTGTTGTTGAGAGCCGGTGGTACACCGCTCTGCCAGTGGTACACTGGGCTTATGCCTGGCTGGTGCAGGGCTTTGAGTGCCGACGAGTGCCGGGCTTTTGTTGTTGAGAGCCGGTGGTACACCGCTCTGCCAGTGGTACACTGGGCTTATGCCTGGCTGGTGCAGGGCTTTGAGTGCCGACGAAGTGCCGGGCTTTTGTTGTTGAGAGCCGGTGGTACACCGCTCTGCCAGTGGTACACTGGGCTTATGCCTGGCTGGTGCAGGGCTTTGAGTGCCGACGAGTGCCGGGCTTTTGTTGTTGAGAGCCGGTGGTACACCGCTCTGCCAGTGGTACACTGGGCTTATGCCTGGCTGGTGCAGGGCTTTGAGTGCCGACGAAGTGCCGGGCTTTTGTTGTTGAGAGCCGGTGGTACACCGCTCTGCCAGTGGTACACTGGGCTTATGCCTGGCTGGTGCAGGGCTTTGAGTGCCGACGAGTGCCGGGCTTTTGTTGTTGAGAGCCGGTGGTACACCGCTCTGCCAGTGGTACACTGGGCTTATGCCTGGCTGGTGCAGGGCTTTGAGTGCCGACGAGTGCCGGGCTTTTGTTGTTGAGAGCCGGTGGTACACCGCTCTGCCAGTGGTACACTGGGCTTATGCCTGGCTGGTGCAGGGCTTTGAGTGCCGACGAAGTGCCGGGCTTTTGTTGTTGAGAGCCGGTGGTACACCGCTCTGCCAGTGGTACACTGGGCTTATGCCTGGCTGGTGCAGGGCTTTGAGTGCCGACGAGTGCCGGGCTTTTGTTGTTGAGAGCCGGTGGTACACCGCTCTGCCAGTGGTACACTGGGCTTATGCCTGGCTGGTGCAGGGCTTTGAGTGCCGACGAGTGCCGGGCTTTTGTTGTTGAGAGCCGGTGGTACACCGCTCTGCCAGTGGTACACTGGGCTTATGCCTGGCTGGTGCAGGGCTTTGAGTGCCGACGAAGTGCCGGGCTTTTGTTGTTGAGAGCCGGTGGTACACCGCTCTGCCAGTGGTACACTGGGCTTATGCCTGGCTGGTGCAGGGCTTTGAGTGCCGACGAGTGCCGGGCTTTTGTTGTTGAGAGCCGGTGGTACACCGCTCTGCCAGTGGTACACTGGGCTTATGCCTGGCTGGTGCAGGGCTTTGAGTGCCGACGAGTGCCGGGCTTTTGTTGTTGAGAGCCGGTGGTACACCGCTCTGCCAGTGGTACACTGGGCTTATGCCTGGCTGGTGCAGGGCTTTGAGTGCCGACGAAGTGCCGGGCTTTTGTTGTTGAGAGCCGGTGGTACACCGCTCTGCCAGTGGTACACTGGGCTTATGCCTGGCTGGTGCAGGGCTTTGAGTGCCGACGAAGTGCCGGGCTTTTGTTGAGAGCCGGTGGTACACCGCTCTGCCAGTGGTACACTGGGCTTATGCCTGGCTGGTGCAGGGCTTTGAGTGCCGACGAAGTGCCGGGCTTTTGTTGTTGAGAGCCGGTGGTACACCGCTCTGCCAGTGGTACACTGGGCTTATGCCTGGCTGGTGCAGGGCTTTGAGTGCCGA